>VDFB02193183.1:5000-18364 GCA_007258455.2 Sequoia sempervirens
AAATATAAATTTTAAAACAATTAAACGAAAAAGAATTACCTCGCTACATGGAAGGGAATGGTGCAATAGTACCAGAAGTCTGCAATTTCCTTTACCTATCATAGCCCCCTGTTCCAACCCATACTCGCCACTAAGAAACCCAAAGGCCGCAGCACAAAATATGAGTCCATCTCTAGATTTACTTAACCTAAGGTCAATGCCAACACCTACACTAACACTAGCATACCGCCACCACATTCAGAGCACGCGATAGGCATTGCCGATGCGTAAACGTAAGCACTACCAATAGCACTAAGACTAGGGATTCGGGTGATGGAGGCATGGAAGAAAGCATTCCAACAGCATTCAAGTCCCCGGGTTCAACTCCAACACTCGCTAACTCCTATTGCTTTTCATTTCTTTTTGCCTTTCAAAAGTTTCTAATTGCACCTACACTTCACGAACAACCTCAATAGGTGCTACAGGGCAACCCACTACATCATGGGCGGGTATGCGTGCAAGATGATATTTTAATCGATTTATGCCTCCATGATATATTGTTTTGCAGTAGAAACATTTGGCGTCTCCTTTTTCATTCCGGGAAAGATTTCAGCATGTTTCCAAGCAGGGTCTTTTCTGACTAGGGTATGAGACATTGTGAAAATAATAATATGGTATGATTTGCAAATGAATGTGGCTGCACAAAATAGGGTTTCTAAAATTATTTAAGTTGCAAGTAGGGTTTGTAAAAAAAATATGCAAACTCAAAAGAATAGTGATTTTACAAATTACAATGAAATATTTGTTAAAAAAACACAAAAAAATCAATTAAAATCGAACTTACCTCTTAGATTTAGCTTGGAATGCAATAGAAACTCCTCCAAATCATTGGTAATGAGCTTTCAATCCACCTCCTTGCTGGTATGAAGCTCCCTAAATGATATATGCCCTTGGATTTGTCTTCAACAAGTTGCTGGTTGCTCTCTCTTCTCCTCCTATTTTTTTTCACAACTCTCTCTTCTCCTCCTATTTTGCCCAATGAATGAAATGAGTGCCCTTTTAGGGCGAAATAGAAGATATAAGTCAAAAAACAGAATAAAAAAATGTTATCTTTTAATGTGTTTTTGGCCTTTTTGGCCGCTACACGTCGCCCCACGGCCGGATCTCCGGGCCACCGCCACCGGGCGCTGGCCCGCACTGATCGCATGGGCCAAGGCTACAGCTGCCCATTACTTGTAGGGACGCTGCTGTGGCTAATTTCGGCCATGGACTCGCCACACTGTAGGACTCATACAGTCTCGAGCTATGATTTTAGAGACAGTTTGATATGTAAATGGCTATCAAAATTATGTTACAAGTTTTTTGTTACACAATCACTCCATTAAAACCCCCTTGCTGCCATTGTAGTTACTGTAGTTACTTGGCAATTAGATGAAAAATATCAACCATCTGAATCCAAAAACTTAAGCATCCTCTTGAAATCAATCCGAACGTTTCATTCTTCAGGACGAATGGCAGTTCTAGCACTGTCCAATCAATACACATTCCAACTCCACCATATAAATAACACCAACTATGGGCCACTCGAAAATGGGGAGTGTAAATTATACTAATTGAGCCATTGAGCATGCACACTAAGCAAAACCTCACACTTTGTCAACAAGCATTGGTGTCATCCAGCTGCACAATGAGATGGGATCTTAATCTCTAAGAACACCACCACACCTCATTTACCCTCTTTGTGAAAGGTTGCAATGCAATGTCCATTCTACTGATTCATCTACAACTGCAATCTAAAACCACAAACTTATATTTCTTGAAGGAAGTGCACATCTGCTTGTAAATTAGCCATGATCGATTGATCAATTACCACTCTACCAAATCAAGATGTAATATATTCCTTCTGGAAACAGCCTCAACCATTACTATAAGATTTAGGCTACAGTTTTATTGTCAGGAGGATAAAATGTTTGATCTTCCCCAGCATATGGTGTGTTGCATTTCCCCTGCTTCTAATAGATATGTATGCAGAGCAATTCTTCGTTAGTTCCTTTCGTCCAAAGTGATTTTAATAAGAAGTTCACTAAAATTGTTGGTGCAGAAATAGGATTGACTTTCAAGTTTATTTGGCATTGACTGGTAGGTCTTATCGCTCTCCTTATACTCTAAACCCTTGGCTCTGCAAGCATTGTTCGATATGCATGAAAAAGGCATGTCAAAAAGGCCAAATTCAACAACCTTTCAAAGCATCATCCCAGCATAGGCCAAAATGGGAGCTTTAGATGAGAGTTTGAGATCCAGAAAATCATGTGAAAGCAGATTCTATCAGGTACTGTTGTAGCTGCTCTGACAATCTTATGTAAATTGTGGATCATACAGAAGAAACAAAAATTGTTTGATTGAATTCTGCAACAAAAATTCGTCTCTTACATGTGCACAAATTTGGCTCTTAACTTGGTTCTAAGCCTTTTCCCTGGAATTCCTCAAGAAAATGTTGTGTCATGGTCTACAAATCTTGTAGACCATGCACAAATCTTGCTGTATGAGAAAGCCTTAATGCAATTGGACCGTGTAAATCCAGATTTGTCAACCTTTGCCAGCTTCCTCCCAGCTTATAGAAATCTTGAAGCTTTGAAACACATATTGGCAATCTATTGATCAGCAGCAAGCCTGCATCTGCTGAGGTTATGACTATCATGACAAATATGTATGCAAAATAAGGCAGCATACAGAAGGAACACAAAATGTTAGACAAATTGACTCAGCAAATTACAGCTTCTTGAACTGCAATCATCATTGGACATGCAAAAAGCGCTTATTTTTTGAGTTTTGGATATTTTTAAATGACTGCAATTAGGTGTACTCAATAACCTTTAGGACTTGAAGTCAAATTTGGATATTTGAAACAGGAAGGAGAACAAGGCAGAGTAGGAAGATGATTCACAACCACATATATAGACAACTATTAAATTTCCAGTTGGACCAAAGAGTTTAGATTCTAGAATGGAATGAAGAACAACAAACCCAAGCAATTTCCAAAGAACACCTTGAAGAATTTTGTGTATGAATGGCAGGAAAACAAAACCTACTCAAAGGGCAATGGTGACACGGTTTCTGTTTTCTGAAGCTGGTAGAGTTTGATCAGATGATGATGGTTCCTGTGCTCAATTTGGGCATCAATAGTGCTGCAGTCCATGTTTGACTTAAGCAAGGGAGTGCAGATATAGTTGCTCTGTTGAAGAAATTCATAGACATGTTGAGAATGGAGGAAGTGGGCAATCAGGTTTGCATTCATCTGTGAATCCAATAGTTTTCTTTTGAATGATCATAGAACTCAGTCATGATGACAAACAAGGGATGGTCTTCATAGATGTAGCTTGCAGAGGGTAGCACTTAATATTTGCTCTTCTGAGTTGGAAGGCATTTCAGAATGGGAAGGTAGGGAGACATCTGTCTGTTATCAGTCCCACTATATTACAGGCATTTTTATTTTTTATTTTTGCCAGTTTATAGTTGTGGCCTCTGTAGGTTTTGCATAATATCAAGTGGAAGATGTGATTAAGCACTTAGTAGAAAATATGGCCCCATCTGTATTCATTTTGGTATCTGAATCAAAATAAATAGTTACTGTGTTCACTGCATTGTAATGTTTTCATATTTTTTAGGACGGGACCCCGTTTGAACCCACATTTATCCATCCAAAAACCCAAAAACTGACATGTAACAGTTTTCTATCCTTAATTTCACTGTCTTTCCCTCCAACTTCTAACATTTTTTGCCTCTCTATATCTATAGCCATTCCAAAATTAGATTGGTCAGTATCCATACAATGAATTTAGATGGGCAATTTGTTCTATAGATATTTAATTTCCCCAAATGGTTTGCCATCAACTCATTTACCAATTATCATGCAAAGAAAATGCTTATACAGAAGTTACAATAAGACTAAAATACCAATTAAACCACACTTCAAAGATATTCATGAAATCATTGATAACTCTTTCAGGTACCTGAATGACACGCCTATGACCAGCACCATCCCAGTAACTATAGGTAATCTCCAATGGTTCATCTGCAAAAGACAATAATAAACATCAATAAAATGTGTCCATAGAAATTATGTGACATTCTATTTTTGAGTGTATAATAACACCACCATTAATAAAATTAGGATGCATACTTTTGACACGCTTTTGTTCATCCAACCATTGTTGTCGCAGACGCTCACGCTCACTCTGATCCTCCGCTTCTCGATCTCTGAAGTATTACCCTCAATTCCCTTAAGATCACAAGTTAAATTCCATAGAATAGACCTTCCAAAAAATGGAAATAAATTTTGAAGTAATTATAAAAGAAAAATTAGTTTAGAAGATAAAACTCTATTGCGAAGGCCATTCCTTCTCTGTTGACAAATAGCCAATTCAATTTCAAGGTTCAATTTGTTGAAGTGGTACCTGTCAGGCAAGAAACTTGTCTCAACAGTCGGATCTTTACCAAGCTTGGGCTTCCTGATTTCCTTATTCTCTGTAAATAATAAATATAACAGGTCAAATGCTCCATTCTTAAAATTTCAGCAACTTGCAATGGCCTCTCAAATTTATTCGTAAAACATAGAAAATAGTGTTGCATTTCCAGTAGGCTACCATTACAGATTTAAAATCTAAAAAAGCTAAGCCTAGACAGAGTTGACCTTGGCGAGCGAGACTTGCAACATATGTACTTTTCAAGATTATCATGTGTAGACCCTCAATCTGAGCTATAAAACCAAGTTAGCTCAATAAACAAACTCAGAAACTCAAATAAGAGACTACACTCAGATAGAGCAACAATGAAAGCAAAACAAAAACGAAATGCAAAATGAAATCAAAGTCAAAACCTCTATTGTGATACCATAGATCTGCTCTTTGATGGAATGCAGGTTGCCCAAATCAATAGCATGCATGTAATGTCCCTTTTTAAAGTTTGTCTTAATTTCTTTAAGTATAATAAACCCTAGCTCAATAAGAGTTGCATAATTAATTATAAGTATGAATTTAACTTGGAAATTGCAACTTAATAACTTATTAAATAATTTATATTGAATGCTTAGAATATATTTTAGACAATGTAGAACTTATCCTATTAATTCTGCTGTAAATCTTCCTCTGATCTGCAGTGATTTATCTTTAATAAAATGCCAAAAATGTCTCTAAAGTCTGCCTAAGTTAGGGGTTTTCGTCCTTTGATTTCGGGCGTAGAGGGGTTTCATCCTCAAGGTGTTAAAAACTTGGTTCATATTCCACAAAGGAAACAACAAAATAATGTCTTGATCAATTGATATCCCTCCTCTTCATTTTTTAACTACTTTATATAACTTTTTTATTTAATTGACATGACTCTTCATTTCATGCCCTTTGACCCTTTCATTAACTTAATTAATAATAATATTGTTTATTTCTCCTTGATTGCTCCTTTTGGTGGTGATAATTAAATTCTATATTGTGGGGACAATGATCTATGTTTTATAGTGAATGATTCATTTCTAGGTGGAGCATTACAATGCACCAGCAAAATAATCATTTGAAAAGCTTTGAAATGATAGATGAAAGAGTTGATTTATAGAGCTAGAGAGAGGAACATGAACGGTGGAGATTCAATCTCAATAGATGGTTGACATTGGATGAGAGAAAGCGGGGAATCTTGACTGCCTAAGAATAGTCATGGGTGTTACAAATGGGTGAGGATAATTATCTTCTATTATTTATTTATTTTGGATAAATAGGTGTACATAGGGTAAAAATAGAGATGGCATAATGAGGAGGGTTACAAATGAATCTTGGCTGGATATTTTGGATTTTATCATTTATTAGAAATAGATAATGGGTGGTATTATCATTTGGAATGGATAAATGGGTAATAAAATAGATTTTAAATTATTTAATGGAATAGGGGATTTATTGAGATAATTATTTTATTAAGGATGGGTGATGAAAGGGAAATTTGAAATGGGACTAGGAAATGGGAATGGGTTACAACTAGGATGTAACATGATACTAGCTGATGGTTGAAAATGGGCGTCTACATTTTGCCCCTCTTTGAAATGGTGTTGCAAAATAATAGTGCTTCAAAGAAAGTAGATAGATGTATCCAATGGGAAAAAGGGCACATGCCCCAAGCATTAGGATTTTAGGATAAATTTAGGAATGCCCCCTCAAAAGTACAATCAAAGATGGAGAACACAGGTGTGCTCTCAAAATGGATGGAAGAATGACTAGATGGGTAGGGACTAGATAGAGGTGGATAGGGGGATGAAATTGGCTAGGAAAGGAGAAGGATGAGGAAGATGAATGATCATTAAGGTACATGCTATGAATCTAGATTATGAACAACCTTGATGTTTGCTACAGCAAATGATAGCAGGCACCATGATATGGGAAACCATGATGACGTTGTTGCCACGTGCCACAAGACTAACTCAAAGCAAAAAGAAGTCACAAGAAGGCATTTGACAGATAATACCGTGATATGGAAAACCATGATGCTGGTTGTCAAAAGATTGCCCCAAGGACCCACACAAAACCAACAAAAAAGCAAGAAAACATGCTAGAAAGGGAAGCAAACAAAATTGCCCCAAGCCAAACCAAAACTAAAGATCAATTGAAGACAAATGATAGAATGAAAAAGATATGCATCAAGGACAAATTTGTTACACCTCCAAGCAATGATGGATGCAAGCAAGGTGGATCGGGAATGATGTATCCCGCTAAAAGTTGCAATGACACATTCAAGCTTGTGTTTAGGATGCTAAGTTGTGAAGGATCTTCTTTGATTTTGCAAAACTATGTCTTCAATCCTTTTCCACGCATGATTTGGTAATAGGTGTCCACGCTGTTTTAAGGACCTAAGTATGGATGTTTTGATCATGTAGATGTCACAAGATTTAAGTGTATGGAAGCATCAAGATTTTCTAAGAGTCATGGGTGTGATCAAGATATGTTTCCCAAAGCATGAATCAACACTTCTACCTGTTAATGATAACATACAACGTCGATATAATGCTCCAGCTTGATAAATTAAATGATAGCCAAGAGGCTATTTAATTTATATATATGGCACAAGTTTTGAAGTCACATTTAATGAAGATTTGTATGAGGCCGACCTCATTCACATTATCTACGATTTTCTCTCTTTGGCGCGATCTCCTATATTGCTTTTGGTGGCCGATTTTCTTCTTGAGGACAACCTTTCTATTATTGGTGGCGTCTATTATCTCTAGCCGACTTGCATTTAATAAAGTCGCACCCCCTTCATATTGTATATATATGAGTTCGCTCTTTCATTGTGATCATCAAGTAATAAGTCAAGTTCGATTCATTCAAGTGCAAATTTCATCAAGAGCAGTTTGAGAATTTATTCAAGGGCAGAGTTAGCTATTAAGGAGGTGCAGATTATTATCTGCCATTGCATCTTGTGTAGGTGCTGAAGATTGGCCTCATTGTAAAGAGAATTGTTGCCACTATTTATATATATAAGAGAGATCTTTGTTGCTGGGTTTTTCTCCCTCAAGAGGAGGGTTTTCCCAGGGTATCTGCTGTGTTGCTGTGTCTGATTTTGAATTAATTTTCTGTGTATTAAATCTGATCATTAAAATTTACACTACCAAGGCAAAACCAAAGTCAAAGTGGGAGGGTGACTATGACAATGATGAGCTATCAAAGATAGGTGAAATGAACTTGCCCCAAGTGTAAGGTTCTTGTAAACAACAAATAACAAGTTTATACATGATGCCTATTTGCCAGGTTTTTATCATAGTACTTGCCTAAGGCACCATAAGAATGGTTTTCACCATTGGATGAAAAAAAATTCTTTACTTTTTTCTTCTTCTTCTCTTTTTTTTGTTTAGACCCTCAATCCGAGTTATAGAAAAACCAAGTTAGCTCAACAAACAAACCCAGAAACTCAAATAAAGACTACACTAAAATAGAGGAACAATGAAAGCTAAACAAAAACAAATTGCAAAATGAAATCAAAGTCAAAGCCTCCATTATGATACCATAGATCTGCTCTTCAACGGAATGCAGGTTGCCCAAATCAGCAGCATGCACCAGCAAAATGATCATTCGAAAAGCATTAAAATGATGGATGAAAGAGTTGATTTATAGACCTGGAGAAAGGAACATGAACAGTTGAGATTGGATGAGAGAAAGTGAGGAATCTTGACTGGCTAAGAATAGTCATGGGGGATACAAATGGGTGAGGATAAATCTGTAATGTCCCATTTAATTCCTAAATGTCTGCAGCCTATGTTTCAAAAGAAATCAATAAAGATAATTAATATTAAACCAAACTGACATTAAATAAATATTAAGTTGTTAAGAATGGTCATCCAGCATATGAAAGGTTGAGTCCCTTGAGCAAGATAAGGTATATAGCGGTGTTCCGTATGGGCACTAGTTATAAATATACTTATAGTACTTGAAAAACTAGTTTTGAAAGGATGTATAACAGTATAACAATATAACAATTACATTTCAAATGAAACTATAGGAAATTACTCAAATTACTAATTAGTAAAATTATAACATAGCAAAATTTGAAATACTAACTCTAAATACGAAGATATCTTGAATGCTAATTGCTAAATAAAATTTGACAAATGAAATTGTTTTTGTAAAATTGAAGGTAACTAGTGGAGAGTACCTAGAAAATCAAATGAATTCAATGGGAGTTTGTGGGCAATGCCCCTAATGGGTTTGAGGGTTAGCGCCCTTAGTGGGGTCAAGGGGCAACGCCCCTTGCGGGGGTCTGGGGGCAGCGCCCCCAGCGGGGTCGAGGGGCAGCGCCCCTCGCAGGGTCCCGGGGCAGCGCCCTGGGCGCGCTCCCTGTCGCGATACAGGGCGGGGTCGAGGGGCAGAGCCCCCGCCGCCAAGCCCAAATTAAGACCTCCAAACCCACACAAACCTTCATGGTGTACATCATTTTGCATTAACAATAAAACCCAAATTAAGACCATCAAAGCCAGACAAACCTTCATGGAACACATCTCCTAGTCTCCCAGGAAACTCCTGGGCGTCTCCCAAGAAACTCCTGGGCGTCTCCTAGTCTCCCAGGAAACTCCTGGGCGTCTCCCAAGAAACTCCTGGGCGTCTCCTAGTCTCCCAGTTCCTGGGCGTCTCCCAAGAAACTCCTGGGCGTCTCCTAAGGAAACTTGGAGGCGTCTCCCGATCCGGCTGGCGCTTACTGAGTGGCGGTGGCGGGGCGAGGGGCATAAGTACCGTCCCGTCCGGGGGCGTCCCGTTTAAAGCAGGTCATATTTTAAAGCAGCGTCAGAGTAGTTCCTTTGTATATAAGGAAGGTAGATCTAGAAGGAAAGAAAAGGGGGAGGAATAATTAGCACTGATTACAAGTAATAGACATCAGCACTATCAAATTAACTTATTTAAAATTAAATTATTATTCTCTAAATGCAGCGATGAAGAGTTGTAACTATTGAGGTGAAGAGGGTGTGACTCCCTCAAACTTGAGATATAAACGGGAGAGCATTTCATTTGAGAAAGACATCTATAACATCATTCAATAATTCAATTGAGAATAGAACCTTATGTGACTTTGCAAGTAAATTAAATTATGTTCTCAAGAGTAGTGATGATGTGAGAAAGGATGTGACCCCTACTGTGAAAGGTTGTGAATCTTCAAATGTGAAAAGTTGTAACTCTTCAAATGTGAAAGATTGTGACTCCCTCAATAATAAGATATAAAAAGGGGATCATATCCTTGTGAAGAAAGGTATCAAGTGAAGAGGATTGGGAAAAGGAAAATAAGAAATTGAAACGTAAGATATCTATTGGAAATGAATATTGTTTTCAGCAAGAATATTATTAGAAAGTAAGTTTGAGAATATATGAATATATATGTGTGTGTGTATATGTATATGTATATGTCCTAATTTGCCCTAGAATTCCCCTATGGGTCAATATTTTCACAAACTAGGGTTAGGGCTTTCACTGTGTTGGTGGAGTCTTTGATTGAAACTTGCATTCACCACATGACAATATTCCCAAACATGCATATATACATTTGTTAGCGTTAATCCATGGCAACATCAATAATGCAACTTATTGTGAACTAAGAGGAGTGGCATGGTGGGTCCGCCCAAAGCCATATACCAACCTAAGAGGTTGTCTACCACAACTCTCCCTGTTGGCGACTTGTACTTGCTTTCCCCGACCATGCCCCAGCCTCGGAAAACACTTTGCCCACTTGTGGGAACGGGCGGAGCTTATAGGCAATCTTGGCGTTTCCACCCCTCCATGGCCCATCCTTCCCTTTGAGTTTAAGAGGACTGTAAGTGGGACTTCCACCCCTCCATGGCTCATCCTCGGATTGGGCTGACTATAAGTGGGATTTCCACCCCTCCATGGCTCATCACTTCCTTCGATTGGACAGACTGTAAGTGAAATGCAGCGCTCCTCTCAGTCCCCTTCCCCCTAGGGGGTTTACAATCAGATTCAAACATTCAAATATATTATTATTCATTGACATTTAACATAGCTGTAAACATTATATCTTTCTAATCATACACGAAGAGTAGTATATATGTAAATCCATGTCTAGCGTACAGGTATTAATGAATCTAGATTCATGTACAATCTAATATAATTGTTAGTCTAGCATACAACAGATTGACACTTATGAAGGTAGTTAATCCCCTAACTAATCAATGCATATAAATAAATACCCCAAGAATGCTAAACAATATATATATATATATGAATTAAAGTAAGGAATTTAGCTACTGTTATGAGGAGGACAGTCAATGCAAATGTATTAAATTACTGCAAATAAGAGTAATTTATTAATGCAGATATATCAGCTTGCCAGCTTGCTGTTGGGACAAATCCCTAGTCAATTCATAAATAGATATGTAACAGATCGATTAATACTAGGTGGTAGAAAATACACCTGATGGAAGCGATGTTGTTATCTTCTTGCTGATCTCTTACCCTTTATTCTCTTCTCCGATGATTTTTTCCTTTGCTATGGAACTTTTCCTTCTTCTTATACCTTCAGTGGCGGAAAAGAAATCTCCCTTCAATGTATGCCTTCTTTCAAAGGGCATGTTTGTTTGTTAAAGGCCTTAACTAATCATTGTGTCCTTGATCGTATAAGGGATAATTAGTTTGTTAGTATTATCTTTAATCGCTGGTTGCCTTTTAATAACGATCTATTCCTTCCTTCTTTAATTTTCTTCGAACCTGCTTTCAAAAATCCCGATGCCATCCTCCATTGATTGGCTATTTAGGCGGGTGATCCTAGGCTATGTGAGGGGACATGACAGTCCTCCCCTTTCAATTTGCTTTCCCTCAAGCAAACCCTTTTTTATATCATAGATATCTCTTAACCTTAAGGCAAGAACTTAAGAAGAGGATTAGGAGTATGACATATAACTATGCAATGTTCTATGAAGAGGTGTTCCATTCACTTGATAAGGAAACCTTAGGGGTCTTATGCAAAGAGTTCAAGTGACATATTACAATTCTCACTGGGGAGATTGGTTGGGTAATATGTTTCTAGATCTTGAGAGTAAAAAGTGTCGTAACTACAAGATTTGCTCCTCCATGAAGCTCCATTTGTTTATTGTTCTTTCTTTTTCCGATTGGATACTTTTGAGGCCTCCTTCATCATGCGTTGGTTTCTTGCTTGGGTTTTCTTTGCTTTCTCCTTGGGGGTTGCTTCTATCTTGTGGGCTTTGCCCTTTCTCTCACATTTATGGCCACATTCCCATGGTCCATGGCATTTAAAGCATAGGCCCTTCCTTTTCAAATCATCCATTGGTTTACACATATGACCACGTTCCATCTTCTCATTACAGTGAGAACACGTTTTTGATGAAACCTCCTTCTCAAGCCTTTCATCTCTGTGAGAGGGTTTGGAGGGTGCAATAAAGTTCTTGGGTCTATCTTTTGGTGGATTATCCTCAAATTTCATGGCTTTTTGAATTGCTTCATCTAAGTTGGTGGGTTCTAATGCACTTACCATGCTCTTGATCGATCCCCTCAATCCTTCCACGAACAAGTAGGTGAGTCTCTCTTGAGAGATTTCGGGTACCATGACAGCTAGCTTTTGGAATTCGGTGGCATAGTTCTCTATAGTTCCATGTTGTCTTCCTCGGGTGAGTTCTCTCAAGTACCACTTGGGGTGCTTTTGGCCGAATCTTTGATTAGCCTTTAGGTGAAATCATCATAGGTGGTTACGTGTTGGTGGCCTTGGGTAATGAGACTGTGGTGCCACCACTCGTGGGCCAGCATGACTAACTTAATGGTATTCTCCTCTGTCATTGGACTTAGCGATAGATACGTGTCCAACTTTTGGACCCACGAGCATGCCATGGTTTTTCCTTCTCCATCAAAATTAGGGAGGGTTAGCTTGCTCACTCTATTCTTGAGGCCTTTGTCATGTTGGCTCTTCCTTTCCTTCCTAGGGGTAGTTCTTAATCTGGCATCACAATAATCTTTAAAAGGGATAGTGCTCCTAATTTTGGGGTCAAGTCTATAGTATGTTGCTGCAATCTCATCCATGTTATCTGTGAGGAGTTCATTTGCCTCCCCTTCTTCCACATGTTCTTCCCTCGGTAAGAAGGGAGGTCTTGTGGGTCTAGAGTTGGTTGCTTTTGGGGAGATGAGGTTGTTGTTTTTTGGAATGATTAGAATTTGTCTCCTGTCTGTTATTGCCATTCACACTTTGAATGCTTGGAGGAGAAGTTGGGTGGTTCTCTCGTTCCTCTCATTTTGGTCCCTGAGTGCTTGGGCGGTTTGTTCCATGAATGTTCTTATTTCATTGCTCATCTATTCACTCATGGTGTTGTTTTGAGTGTTGTTTTTCCTAGGGTGCCTTCTTTGATAGGTTTGTATTAACCAACTTTTCACAGGATGGCAGGGTTATGCTCTCATACCACTGTAATGTCCCTTGTCCTAATTTGCCTTAGAATTCGCCTATGGGTCACAATTTTCACAAACTAGGATTAGGGTTTTCACCTTGTTGGTGGAGTCCTTGATTGAAACTTGCATTCACCACAAGACAATATTCCCAAACATGCATATATACATTTGTTAGCATTAATCCATGGCAACATCAATAATGCAACTTATTGTGAACTAAGAGGAGTGGCATGGTGGGTTTGCCCGAAGCCATATACCAACCTAAGAGGTTGTATACCACCACTCTCCCTGTTGGCGACTTGTACCTGCTTTCCCCGACCATGCCCCAACCTCAAAAAACACTTTGCCCACTCGTGGGAACGAGCGGAGCTTATAGGCGATCTTGGCACTTCAACCCCTCCATGGCCCATCCTTCCCTTTGATTTTGAGCGGACTGTAAGTGGGACTTCCACCCCTCCATGGCTCATC
>VDFB02193185.1:0-11907 GCA_007258455.2 Sequoia sempervirens
CTTTTGCTCTTTGTAGAGTGTATGTGTTCGAAATTATTTCAATTGCACTTGCATCTTGAAGGATTACATGGTTGGTTCGAGATATGTATGGCAATCCTTAGAATATTTGGCACCTTAGCACCCAACCTCTCCCTCCATGGATTGAAATGAGGGAAATGGTAAACAAAAACTCAAATCTCATTGTTCAACATTAACACAAGAAATGTAAAATTACCACCTTAAGCAAGGTTTACTAGGTTGCATGTCATCCAAGATGAAATTTTGCAGAGAGTTGGGGTTTTCTAGAGAATTGGGCATTAGTAAAGAGTTGGGCATTGATAGGGAGTCAAACTTTGCTAGAATGTTTCTTATTGCTTGATGCACAGACATTTTAGATGCTAGAGAACTGCCTACAACAAAATATATGCAAGATTGTATTGATAAATGATCCATAATTTGTGTAAGTTTTACATTATTAATTCACTGACCTGGATCTTTGTCTTTCTTATGAATCTCTTGGTTGAAATACTGGTTTTCTTCTCATGTTGACGTATAAAAACAATCATCAAGTGCCTAAAAATTAGCTCTTTTAGTGGCTTAATTTAATGAAGATCGCAAAGATCATAAAACAAAAGATTTGCCTTGGAGAATGAGGGAAGAAACTCCTGAAAAATAAGGCACCGTTCCTTCTCTTGTGGCTATCTCAACTGTTCTTACAGGTTTATTTCCTTCTTGATGCCACCAAGTGCACCAACCTTCACTACAATTATATCTTAATGTAATAACCACCACTGATTTTTTTTTTTGTTGTTTACTGAAAATGATGTAGATTGCAGATTCGTTTTGTTTCAAGGTTTCATTCAACATGTGTGGCATTTGTAGAAATAACATTACATTGAAAGGAAAAGATATTGACTTGCAACATATCATATTGAACCATTACAAATCATCTTAGCATATAATAATAGTTGGAATCAGATTTAATGAAATACATATCAGACCTGATTACAGTCATATAAAGTCCCTTCCTCTGTCATACATTGAGCAACAAATGCATACAACTCCTCATGGAAGACACCAAATGCATAAACTATCAAAGCCCAGCACTCTCCTTCACATTGGCCAACATTCAACTGTGAAAAGACAACATTAACATGCTGTTGCAGACCTTGGAAAGTTGTTGTTCTGAGAAGGAAGTCTAAAAATGCAAACCCTCAAACTGTTTTGGCCCTTTAGGAGGGGTGATCAGCTCTAGTAAATCATTCCTTCACAAAACAATACAAATGAGGGCTCAAAATGAGGTGCCCAGCTGCAAGGAATCTATAGAAACAACACCCAAAATGATGCACTTCCCACATATGGAGTTGTGAGCAGATTTATGCTTCCAGCCACTCTGAAAATGAGCTTTTCCAGAACTCAGAAAATTGTATCAGACCTTTGAAAATGTATCAAAACAGCTCCAAACACACTCCAATAAGAAGCCAATCACTTTTCACACCAAAACCTCCGATCCCACATCAAAATACGAAGAAAATTTTCATTCTAACACAACCAAAATGATGAATATCGTAAAATTTGTGAATGTAAAGGTGATCCCTGAAGTAGAATCACTCTAACTAGCTAGGGTGGATCTCTCACCCCCAAAACTAGCAAATAGAGATGAGGTTTTTCGTCCTCAACCAACAATATACAAATCCTAGAGAAAATCCAGTAGAGTTTCCTTAAGTTGCCAAAATTCTCATATGCAAATGAGAGCTCAAACTCATATTAATGAAGTGAGGGAAAAGTTAGGGAAACTTATATTTGAATTTGAATGTTTTTTCCCTCTCATTTCACTTTATGAAATGACATGAAATTACCCCAAGAGGGGTGTCCAACTTTATGCCTCCAAAATTTCACTTTTGATTTTTTAATTTAAAATTGACATTAAGCCCAAACTAGGCATCCCACCTTATAAGGCATAACATTAGCCTTAAAAAATGATAAATGAACTCCCTTTTAGGCACTGCACAAGATAAAACATTGGCCCCTTTTTAAAAACAACTTTGCTCTATGAGGCCAAGGGGGTCTTTAATAACTTAATAACATAAAGTCATAAAATCCCCTTTTGAAGACTTAAGAGAATAATATGCCAAAACATTAGAACTCACCAAACTACAACTACCAAGCACTGCCCAAACTAGAAACCTTGCACTCCATTGCTGCCAAGACTAGTTTATCAAAATAATACTTACTAAAAATAGCATATTGCTTAAAATAGTGTGTCCAAACACTAAACTGGCTGAAATTGAGATACCTTGAAACTTACTAAAAATAGTAAGTGCTAAAAATAGTCATTGCTAGAAATAGCAATATTGCCCACCAATGATCAATGAAAACCCAAAAAAACCTAGAAATCTCTCTAGCGACATCAATATACTCCTTTGAATATGTGAACACAGATCCCGAAAGATAGCACCAACTACCAAATGAGGAAACCCTAGAAAAGGGGACATTACACTTAACATTTGCAAAGCTCAACAACTAGTTTAGATGCATACCTCTTTACTACAATCAACTCTCTATGCACCTTCTACTCAAAACAACTGACCTGGAAAGAAGAATAATATTCTTTCCAATGAATCCTCAAGGTATGTTATAAAACATAAATTACATTTACCTTACACAATAAAGAAGAATTCCACGAGATGAAAGTTGGAAGTGGCAATGTTTTTAACTAAAATTTTAGTTTAGTTCTTCCAGGAAAAATGGTTACTTGTTAGAAAAAGCTGCGATATGGTGGTCTTGTGACAAACTTGACACATCCGCAATTGCCATGAGTTTTAGAACTGCCAATACATATAGGGCAAGTGACACTTGTTGCAACTAGTAGTCTTACACCTTCCATCATGCTATAGCTAGTGGTTTTTGTCACTATCAAAATTAAACCCAGTTTTCTTTTTTTATCATAGGAAGTTGATTGTGTCAGGATCACCTTAGAACCTTCAACAACCTTTATAGACCCCTTCACTTGTAGAGGGATCTCTCATGTGTGTGGTGATAATCTCTCTAAATTAGTGTTGCTCTGTGATGACCACCCTAAACTTGAAACAATTTTTTCCCAAAACCCACAGTTTTCTGCCTTCTATCATGCAGACATTTTGTCAAATTCTTTGTATTTAATTGAAGTTCAATGTACTTTCAATGTGTTTTGGTATGGGATTGTAATGTCTCTCTCCTAATTTTTCCCTAGAATTTTCCTACTGAACACAAATTGAAGCAACTAGGGTTAGGATTCCTCTTACCAATTTAAATATCTGTTTAATAATGCAATCTTGGGTTTGAATCTTGCAACCACCACATGAACAATACATGCAAGATATATATATATATATATATGCTTACTTGTTAGAGTTAGGCAATTACATCACATCCATAGATTTTCAGTAATGCAAACATATTAGGATTTTGGCAGAAGGGACATGATGGGTTTGCCTGAAGCCATTTCCATACCAAGTCTAAGAGGGTGTATACCACAACCCTCTCCCTTGGCGGCTTGTACCTGCTTTCCCCATCAATGTCTCAACCCCTAAAGACACTTTCCATCTTGTGGAATTGGGAAGTGTGAGTGGGCTCTATTGGCTCGGTGTAAAGTGCACTCACAGTCCTAGGAGCTGATACGGTCCAACACTAGAACGGTCCTTACTTAGCCTTGTTTACTTTGCCAGCGAGGAAGGAAGGTAGGTAACAATCTTCCATCCTTAATTCTAGCCATGAAACCTTTCATTTGTCAAACTGATTTCCTGATAATTTGGCGGGATTGTGGCTATGATACCAGCGAAGATCCTTGCAGAATTCTACCACGAATTTTTTAGTTTTCCCTCTTGCCATAATGTCAAATAGATGTCTTGCATGGTGATTTGGTTTCAGCGATTGTTTGTTTGAGTTCCATTGCTTGTTTAATTGCAAAATCATAGAAGCATAGAAATGAAGAGAACTATTGCATAAGTGAAGAGCGACAATTGCAACTCAATAGAACCCCTTTTTTTCAACTATATTAGGTTTGATTACAAGTTTCAAGGTTTGATATACATTACTTATATCATATTGTAGCTGCTTGATCACAAAAACCCTTGTAGTGCAATATTTGACTACCCAAAATCATAGTTGAAAAAATGCGCCAAAAAACTTCATGAATCGTGAATGTCGTTTTGCTTTCATGAAGTGAGTTAGTAGCTAGAGCAGTAGGTGGCGATCAGCAATTTAAAATTTAAAAATGCAAAAATGGAGTGCATAATAAGCGTAAAATCGGCAAAAAACAAGCATTAGCCATGTGCCTAAATTTTAGTTTATATTGACACCCGATTTGGATTTACTCGGTATTTATTCAGGGAAAGCGTCACGAGCAAAAGCGATTGATGTCACGGGCCAAAAGCGGCAACCCGAGGCAAAAGAATACCTCACGAGGGGGCAAGAAATATCTAGCAGCAGTGTAGGAACCTTGATGGTTCTCAATGCGAAACCCTAACTGAGATTTGATGTTTTTTGCAAATTTTGATTTTTTTGTGTTTTGATGAGTTTTCAGGCAAAAATGTAAAGCTGCGATTTCTCTCAAAATTGCTAATAAATTCATAAAAAATTAATAAACTCTAGAAAAGCTTGGAAAATGATCAGAGAAGGTAGGCGCACTGTTTATTATCACTTCTAGAGCATTTACAATACAAAAATCTGAATAAAGCATGAGATACAATAAATTTTATTGAAAAACCTGAATGGCGGCTGAAGCAGCATTAAATGCATTAAGAAAATAATATATCAGCTTTGCTCTCCAGTCACAGGCAAGAAGAATCTCCAGTGTCAATGCGCCCAAGAACTAATCATCACAAACTGAAAGATAAATGCGTTCCTCAGGAGAAAAGAATGTACGGCCTAGGCAGTACAGAAAAGTACGGCCTGTTGCAGCAATAAATAACAAGGTACGGCTTCTTGGAAAGTGTGCCAAAACCATGTAGAATGATCTCTGATGTAATCGCCTGTATTGTCTGATGGATAACTCTGTAAATCCCTGTCTGAATCTGTCAATACGTTCAATCTGTAACTCCTGAATGAAGTCACCCAGATGCAAGCTTAAACTGGTATTTCACAGCCTCAGTCTGCCTAATCTCTGAAGGGTTTTCGTTCTCCAGAAACGTCTGTCTGCCAGAAACCCTAAGGTTTGCAAACTCCAATGCTCAGAGCAAAAAGACAAATTAGAATAACATAATCATAATGGTTCGATTTGTCCTTGCTGAGAATATATACTGCCCTTTGAAAAATTCGACCCAACTCCTTTAAAATAATCATTTAAATTAAATGATTTAATTCGCACTTTTGAGCTTAGGAGAAATCATTAATTATTGGCGTCCATATTTTAATGAATATAAAATACTCATTAAGTCAACATTTAATACTTTATTATAAAGTATAATAAATACTTTATAATTTAGGCCAATTAATTAAATATTTAAATATTTCAATAAAGTGACTTTATTATAAAGTCAAAATATTAAATATTTAATAATTCATTAAATACTCCTTATTTCTCCATCGATCAACAAAGCTGTTGGCTGGGTGGGCTGTTGAATAGTTGAACCCGGGTGCCTGCCCAAAATAAAACTAAAACGACCTAACTTTCTATAAATAGAAGTTTAGAAAATGCACTCACGGAAGATTAAAAATTTAGCGACACAATTCTTGACTGGAGCTACCAAATGCTTGATAGCGCCCCAGTTGATCCTCTGCACCTATCACGTGGAAGCCCTCGAGGATCCGAAATAATAGGCTCACTCTCCTCGAGCAAGCGGTGTAAATTTCATGAGGACATGGCAATGAGAACCGCCTTGAACCGGATAATTTCATTGTTTTTTTTTTCTACGGGTTTTCTTGCATTTTGTTTGCCTTTTTTAGTTTTTTACGCATTTTTTTCCTTAATATTTTCTAGGGTTCGTTAAAACTTTAAAAAATCAAAGTTCTTTTTTAAAATAAATTAAATTAAAATTTTCTTATATTTTTATGTGTATCTACTATTTCTAAATTAAAAATTTCTAATATTATTATGTGTATCGAATATTTCTAATATTTCTAATTTATTATTAATATTTCAAAAAAAAAAAAATTATAATAATATTTCTAAACATTATGTGCATTGTGTATCACAAATATTACTTTTTTATAATAATATTTATAATTAAAAAAATTTAAAAATAAAATAAATTAAAAATTTCTAATTTTTCAAATACTAATACAGTTATATGATTATAAATATAATATTAAGTAATAAATAAATTTAAAAGGCTTAACTTTAAGTATAATATTATAATTATAAATTTAAAGTCTTAAGTAATAAATATATTTAAACTTAAGGCTTTTAAATATATAATGAAAAAAGTAATATGTTAGTTTATGTGTGTTTTTGAAGAATATTTTAAAAAATTATGTATTTTCAAATGTGAGATAAATTTGTCGAGTTATTGCCGAGTTTTTCCCGAGTCCCGAGTTTTCAAAAAATTTGGACCTGCCAAGTTATTTCCGAGTCCGAGTTTTTCAACTATGCCCAAAATGATAAACACATACCCGGATGTATAGCTCTAATTGTAGCTTAATTATTGAAGTCAAATCATGAATCACTTTGCTGTTACAACTTCAAACAGTATGGCTGAGTATGATGACAAAATAAGTGTTGTAGAGGATCACAAATAGGCTAGAAATAATGATAAAAATCAGGAACATCAACCTTTTACCAAACCTTGGGTGCCTCCCAAAATACCCAACAAGCAGCCTTGATCAGAACTCACGAATAAGGTACCAAATCGAAGATAAATTGTTGCCGTGGAAGAATATGCAATAAAATCAAATACCCATGTGCTTTAGCTGCCATAAACTATCAGAATCTGCAATTATTTCTTGATAACTCCCTGCTGCAATCATTTCTAAATGCAAATTAACCTATAATGAAGTCTAATGATGCCCAAATGGAAACCCATAGTAGATTTCCTTGTTCTGTGAACTAGATTTTCGTCCAATTCACTATACTCCAAGGGATTTCGTCCTTAGAAGACTTGTATGCTGCTGAAACCCTCTTTCAAGAGCTCAAACCTGCAATGGCTTTTGTCAAAATGTGAATAGAATGTCCAAAAATGAACCCACATATTGCTTTATAACCTCCCATGAGCTTTTTTTTAATAAAAGACAATAAAATAATCCTCCCAAAAGGCTAAGCCCATCTTGAGGGTCTTTCCTCGTCAAAAGAAAGGGCCACTTTTTAAAAACAACTTTGAGTTACTAGGATGGGGGCACTTTTCACTATTCCCTTTATAATTTTTTTTTACTATTCACTTTTTACTATTCCATTAAAACAAACTTTAATATTTCCAATTTATCCCTAGATTCAACAATTGAACTTCAAACTGAAAGGCTTGTAAAGCTCCCAACTAAGCTCCACAGCCCTTGGTTGGGTCCCCTCACCATTTTGTTGACCTATAGGAACCCTAATAGTAGGCTAACCTCCGCTATAGTCTGAGCTGCCTAAGGGACATTACAGTACCTACTTTGCTGCACTCAATGTTGATGATGACTATGAGCCAACTCGTGGGCATGAGACTGTTAGTGATAGTGCCAATGCCATTGCTAGTGGCACTATTTGTGGTTCTTCTAATTTACCACTACATACATCATCTAATATGGATGGTGATGATGATAGTTTTGATGACCCATATGATATTTTCTTAAAGATCAATGATGACTGATTGTCGACATTTGACATTATTATTTTTCAACTTTAATCTATATCATGACATTTGAGTTTGACTAATATTTGACTATTAATATGGTTGTGTATTTTGAACAATTCTTATTGCTGTTAATATGTATATATTTCTCATTTTTATACGATTTTGTATAAACAAACCCAAAACGAACACAACCCCCAAAATATTTTTGCCTGAACTCACGAACTCAATTCTCGAATCTGAACCCAAACCCGAACCGATAACTTAGCATAATTTCTTAGTGCCATTTGCATCAAGTGAGGTTTCAATAGATTTTTGAAATATTCCCCCTTAATTTTTTCCCAAAAATTAACACACAAATTAGCAACCAAACACTGATTAGCGTTAGCCCCAAATGCAAATCAGCAAAGAAGATAACTCTAACCAAGAATGTTCACCAAGATCCCAATGTGGGCGAGGTGATAGCATATGGTCAGAGGATCATTAGGCATAAACAGAGCTGGAAGTACAATTCATCTGCTGATGCAGGCATCCACAAGCGGTGGGAATACTCCACTTATTCAATGGGTGAGTTCATAACAATTATTAGGCGGCACACCAGCCTTTAAATCCACTCTTCCACTTATTAATGTGGGCGGAAATACTGTCCACACAACCACTTATAACATAGGGGAAAATTACAAACAAGAAAGATGTTTATTCTAAAACTCAACCACTCAATTGTGGGAGTGTAAACTAATATAAAATTGCAGCAAATAAAGGAAGAGTTGTTAGTACTACTAACTAGCTTTACAATGAATAATAATAGTTGCAAATGAAATAGATAAGCTTCCAAAAACATTAAATAGTTAGAGTAACACTTCCTCTAATATTTACAATGATATAAGATGAATTGAAGCTCAAACCAGCAAGTACAATTATTTAATAAGTCTGATATAGAAACAGTGTTAATAGAAAATCAGACTAGCAGTGTCAAACCTCATAGAAATGGACGTAACTTCTCTGAATCAGCTTGGAATGCTCCCAAACCACAACCAAATGACAGCTAGGAGCTAGAGGCCAGAAACACCAGGAGAAGTCGAGACGGAAAACAGCCAACAGCAGTAGGCATGATTGGGATGTGTGTTTTATCATACACCAAACATTCAGAATAAAAATGTCCAAAGACACTCTATCCTCTCTTGAAAAACCACCGCATAGGCGATTCCAAGGTTTCTTTAGTCGGGTCTCGACGTGTGGATAAGCTCAATGGTCGTTGTGATAATGCTGGTAATAAACAAGGGGACTTACGTAGAAAGTCTGCACAAGCTAGGGACTTAGGAAATTTATCTTTAAAGGCTCTCAATTAGGACTTTCAATGGATCTCAAAAAAAATGGAAAAAAGAATAGGGTTCAGAGAGTCTAATCTAAGCCTAAGAAATCAAGAGACAGTAAGGACTTGGTGAAGCGAAATAAACCACATTTTGTTTCGCCTCCTGTTGGACAACATACGCAAAAATGGGTGCAATCTTCAAAGGGGTTGTGAGAATGATATTCAAACCTTGGATAAGGTTGAAGTTAGGCTTCCACACTTAGGAGCTCAGGCTAACTTTACGCATCGGATGAAAATCATCCACCCGAAGAAAGTATGAGCTACACTTCACCAATGAGTCGATACGATCAATCTTTCATTCAATTAACAACTTTTTAAAGCAGATTCTATTTAATCTAACTTTAATTCTAATCTATGGTGGAAGATAATATGCAACCTCGCTTACTATTCAACAATAAGAAGTGATTCAAGGCAAATCATGCTCAAGAGCTTTTATCGTTCAAAATAGTCTCAATGCGACAATATACATAACAGGTCTCCACACTTACAAATGAGGGGGCGAGCTCAATTTATAGGCTCCCCAATTACAATTCAATGGCCAAGATTGATTTCAAATCAACGGCCGAGATTACAAAATAAAACCCTAATTAGGGTTTGTCACTTTCGACCAATGAGAAAATTACGTTCGAGGACACTTGTCCTTTTTTGCTAAATATAAACCAACAATAAAATAGAAAGTTGTTGCATGTTGATTTGGAACAATTTGATTGGTTGGAAGATGAGGAGGCGCCACCTCAGCGTGCTGGATGCCTTCCTTGGTTGCTTCGTTTTTTCTTCCACACGCTTGCCTTAGAATATTTTCCCTGCCGATGACTCTGTCCGTTGTGCTTGTTCCTTCCTAGCTTTGATCTTGGATTCCTTTCCTTCTTGCCTGTACTGGAATCTTTGAAGTCTGGAAGTCTCCCCTTGGAATAGGTGTCTGGCCTTGAAGTTGGTTGCTTTGAACTTCCTCCTGCTTGAACTGGGTTGATGTTATTCCTTTGGGTTTCCCCTTTGAATTCTCCAATTTGTGTCGAGAAATTTGTTTAGAACACTTCTTCCTTGTCGCCATCTGATTTTGATTGGAAGCTTGTCTTTAATTCTTTAGGAGATGAAATCCCTCAAGAAGTTGTCCTGATTGCTTCAATAGGTCTGGGATTGCAGATGAAATCCTTCCAAGACGTCTGGATATCCATTCAAGTGTCTTGAATTTGGAGAAGAATGACCCTGTGCTTTAGCCGTGATAGAGAAATTGGAATTTCCTCTATGAAGTATTTCCCAGACTTAGCCAAATTTTGGCTATTCAATTCCATTTTGTACCACCTTCACACGGACCATTCAACATTTAGCCAAGGTTTTGGATGAACTTTGCCTGTGGATTTTTCTTCAATTCTGAATTTGGCTTGTACTATGTAGGACAAATTCCATCTCTGGACAAGGATTTTATCCACTTCCTCCTTCCTGTTTTTTGTCCAACACTTAGTGAATTCTTCTCATCCTCTCCTTGGGCGGACTTCACATGAGCTTGGACGTTTTCTCTCTTAGCCTAATTCGGACTTCAAGCCACTTTGGACAAACATCTCTGGGGATAAGTCGAACTTTATCATGCTTGTGCCATTTCTCAATTGAGCAAAGTCGGATTTGCTAGTGGTTTCACCATCTTTTCTTTATGCCTGGCGAACCTTCTCAACACTTTGACATTTCTTTTTTTTTGGTCTAGGTCGGACTTTGCATCATGTTTGCCATTGTACTTGGCGGATCTTATGGATGTCTGGACATACCTTCTCCAAGCAAAGTCGGACTTTGTAAAGGTTTGGACATGCTCTGCTTCGGAAAAGTCAGACTTTCTCATGCTTGTGCCATCTTTTTCCCTCACTCCATTTGGCTTGAAGCAGATTTGCCACCATTCCACGCCATTGCTTCTTCTTTGAAGATTCGCCTCGTGTCGTCATCCACCTGCAAGAAATAAAATAAACAAATTCAGATTTTCTCTCTCCTGAACTTTTACCATTCTCTCTCCTGAAGCCATGGTGAATTTAATTTTGCCCTTCGGATTTTATCTCTGTCCGGCACAAATTATTTTCCTCCAAAACATCTCTGGCAAACTTCATTTTGTCCAAGGCATTGAAAATAAAATATTAAAATATTTTAATCTATTCCAACCCGTTCGTCTTCGACCCATGGCTATTTCGATTTTCCTTTCATTTTTCTTGGCTAAGAGTGTATCTTCCAATTTTATCCTCAATTTCGTCTAGCCAAACCAAAATTTAAGCCATTCCGTCAACAAATTCTATGCCAGATCCCTGTTTTTCTTTGCCATAGCCAACTTTTCTCTTGCACTGAGCCTATTTTCTTCTGCCAAAGTCAAATTTTCTCTTGCTCAGTCGAATTTTTATAGGCAAAATCCTCGTCCGGATGTCTTCGTTGGGCGAATTTCTTGGACGGTTGACAAATTCCCCTTTCCTTCTGGGCAAAGGCAATCTTACCTTTCTCCTTGCCTTGTGCATTTTTCTTTGGTCAAAGTTGGCAATTTCTCGACATTTTCTCCATACTTAGGCAAATTTTGCCTCTTTTCCTTCATCGAGTTGGGCACATTCCGTTTTATTCTTCGCCACATCCTGATATTCTTTAGCACGTGCCCTTTCAAGCTTGGCATTTGTCCTCTCGAAAGCGTCCGAATGTCTAGCCAACGTCTTCATTTTCCATCCATTAGCCTCTATACTTAGGCGAATTTTAGAGCTTTTCTTTGGATTTGGCCTTGACACTTAGCCAAAAATCATCATCCTATCATCTTGGGCGGACTTCCTTGGCATCTTGGACGAAGATCATGGA
>VDFB02193188.1:0-38777 GCA_007258455.2 Sequoia sempervirens
ATATACATATACATATATATATACATATATACATGTATATACATATATATATATACATATATGTATATATATGTATATATATGTATATATGTATATATATATGTATATATATGTATATATGTATATATATATATGTATATATATACGCATGTACTCATTAAATACGTACATCTATACCTATATATATCATTATTTTAATATCCAAAATAAAAACACAAACACACATATATTCATCGATCGATATGTATACAAAATGCATATATATATATGTCCAATCGATTTCCCCATGCATATGATGTATCTGTGTATGAGTATGCATAAGTATTTTTACCTACGTATATGTATACATGTATATGCTCACATGCATGAGTTATCGCATTCACATACATATATACATTCAATGTATATACTTATTAATTAATTTATAAATATAAATATATGAAGAAGAACTTAAACTTAATACAAAAATTTAGTCACTTAATTCAAACTAAGAAACAATCAAGAAATCGAAGTCTAATACCAAAATTATTTCAAATCATCCCCAACCTATGACTAAGGTTTTACTTACCAATTCCTAAACTAACTTGACTAAACTTGACTAATCTATGATGTGAGTGTGTGATAGCTCAAGTAGGTACATTAGGGGTTACCAAACCAAATTCCTCTTTTGGGTGATGCTCCCCCTTTCTTCTGGAGGGATCGATTCTTTCATGTATCCAACTTAGTGCATCACAAAAAGAAGTTAGCTGATATCATAACATTCATATACACCATATATTATTTTCATCATCAAAGCATTAAAGTAATCACATTGTAATACATATTCTCTCATTTCATTTTCCATCAAAATATACAAAACATAATCATGTATTAAAACATTTTAACTCATCAAAGTAACAGTAAATAGGTAATAACACAATGGGGTGTAACATTATAGCACACAATATTATATTCTCATTTTTTGAGTCATGCCTTGAGGATACACTGGCAAGTAGACTTAAATTTTGTAGTGTGGGTTGCTTTTGTATCTACATTGTTTTGAAAATTTCCATTTACGATTTCCAACACTACACTAGATGATCATTGCTCGTGTGAATCTTGTGGATTTTGGATATAGTGACATCTTTATTCTAGCATGGAGTGCCATTGTTGTTGTAGGTCAAACAAAATAAATAGAACAATGTGGATGATTAAATATGGTTGTATCCGTGTCTAAGAATATATTATGGAAACATTGTTGATCCATGAGGAGATTTTTGCATATTGATCTTGCTAGTAGCTGGTAATTGTTATTCTCATCATAGTTGTGACTTATGGTTGAACATTAGTGGTTGTTTTTGAGTTATTTATTTGCTAGGTGAAGTGTATGGTTTACATTACCTGTCTATTTTCTTATTTTGGGAGTGGCTTTATAGTTTTCATTGGTGGTTGAATGACTAACCATGATATATGGTTGTCATGGTGGCAAAGACATTTAAGTTTTGAGTTGTTATTTATTTGCTAGGTGAGTGTAGGGTTTACATTATATATCTATTTTCTTACTTTTGGAGTGGCTTTATAGTTTTCATTGGTGGTTGAATGACTAACCATGATATATGGTTGCCATGGCGACAAAGAATTTTAAGTTGATGGTCAAAAGCTAAAATCCCATCTCTTCTTTTATGGTAATAAAGCATGACATGGATTAACAAGCTTGTTTTCTATTTGGTAATACACAGTCTTGTTGTATGGATGCATTGTAGGTCAAAATTGACACCATTATTTTAACATTTGAATACAATTTGTATATAATACTTGTACTCTCAAGGCCATCCATGCTATTCTTGATTAGGCTTTTAGATTCCCACATGTGAAATTAGACGTATAGAGTATAAGCACATCAAAGAGGAGGTTGATAAACACTCCAGTTTGGAGGAATGTCTCCATCTTAGCTAGCTTCTCACTTAGAGATGAAAATTTACATGAGAAGCACTAGTTCTTCATTTGTGTCTATTTTTGGAGCTGGAGCTAGAGCAGGAGCAAGGAGTGGGGGTAGTGATGTGGAGGGGTGTGGGGCATTTTGTTACTAGATGAACTTGATGAATGGGTTTATGGGGGATATATCCTCATTCATTACATGGATAGGTGTGGATGATGGGTAGAAAAATCTAGGAGAATGATGAATAGTGGCTAATAGGAGAAGTATTAAATAGCAAAATCCAACTTCCAGGTGTCAAAAGTGAATATGTTGAAAATGATCTAAATCTCAACAAGTGTAGTTGAGTGATATTTGAAAATCAAAGTGTTAATATTATGGGATTTGAGCAATAGAGATTGTATATTACATGTTTTGATAAGTGACTAAGTTTGAAAGTGATTCCCATATAGGGAACTCAATGAATAGATTGATTATACAAACTCATTATGTAGTAGAAGGAACAAATCTTAAAAAAGAAAAAGTATTAATTTTTTAAGATTTTCATCATTTGAAACAATATGATGTCTCTAGATACCTTTGTGTAGTGTTTTGTTTCCAATGTTTCAAGTCTCCTTCAAGACACCTCTTTCAAGGACATTATAAAATCAAGAATGTGGTTTTATAGATAACCATAACAAGATGATATAGTAGTTATAATTTGAGGAAGGTTGGCCCTACGATTTTATTTATTTATTTATATTTGTAATGGTGAAAATGACATACTTTGCACTTTTTCCCTTTGTTTTGGACTCACATTGACTCGACCATTTCTTATGCAATGACAAGTACATAAGTGACACATTTTTTGTTGAAGTTAGCACATAACCCGAACCTTAGTCAATAGTGTTATTTTTCTACCTTATCGTATTTAACATCTCGATCATGCTCCTAATTTCTCATTTGGATGGATCTACCCATTTATTTAATATATGGCCTTCCATGAGCACTCTTATCATGTGCTCCCCACTAGTCTTTCTAAGATCACAATTGTCCTTAGATGACCTTAAGCTTCTTTTTTAAGATACCAATGGGTAGAAAGTGGTCTTCATATCTTTTTCATAGTTTTTTCTCTATTTGTCTTGTGTTTTCCTTATGCAAGCTAGAAAATCCTTTTGTTTATGATCTTGGTGCACTTATTTTTCATTTGATTTCTTCTTTGCATATCAAAATCCATGTTTATTTTCCTTACACCCATTCTTCATAAGTGCCCTAGTGAGGTGATTTTTCTCAAAGCATAAGTGTTGATCATTTGACATATTTAACGATCTAGTAGTCAATGATTTTAATATTTCAAATTTTTAGCAAGGTGAATTGAAAATATGCTTATAGGTGTAGATTGATACATGTATTTTACCTATAAGCTTGGCATAAAAAATGATCCTTATAATTTTTTTTTCTCAAAATCACATTTGAAAATATGAGATACAACTATTTTCTTTTGATTTCATCATGGGTTGTATTTGTGGTGAAAGACTATTAAAATGCATGAGAAAATCATTAATGATGTCTTCATCATGATGCCGATTAACATTTTTCGTCTACAAATCTCTTCCATTAACCTAGTTTAAAGGAACATATTTCAAGTGCTTTCTTTTCAAATTTCTCCATGAAAAGGTTGAATACTATTAGAGGTAAGGGGGAATCCATATCCACACCTTAACTTTGCTCATATATTTCACCCTCATAGTTAAAGAGTGTTGAATTAAGACACAATTTAGCTAAATTTGAAATTTCATCTATAATTTGAGCAATGCCTTATATAGCTTCCTTAATTGGTATTTTTCGAAGAGTGACATAACATCAAAGCCTATGACAATTCTTTTGTTCTCCACTATTTGTTCCTTTATATGAATTCAACAAAAGATGATGAATCTTTATTATAGGAGGATGTGTTTCACACTAATGGTTTAGGCTTTTCTACATGAAAGGAAGCTAATTTGTATGTTGGTGAAATATAATTGGTCTCATTGGGGCATATTGTGTATCCTAAGTTGATCATAGAGCCTTGGAGTAATTTCTAATTTTGGTAGGATTTATTTCTTAATTTCTTTACTTAGATGTGCTTTTGGTTGTCTTGTTCACTATTTGCATAACTTTATTAATGGCTGTTTGGATATCTTTTTATAGATCCCACAAATAAAGTGATCATACATTTAAATTGGAAATATACCTAACAAAATATTTTTTTTTACAAATAACGTTGCATTTTCTTACCAAAAAAATTAGTGTGATAGTGCATGAAATTGATAGTGCTTTAAGAAACTTGTTTTGACCCTATAGAGTTGTCTAGAAATATTAAAAATGGTTAAATAAGAAGTGTGAAACATGGAATGGGTTAGATGCCTCTTTAGAGTGGTAACATGAGCTAGTGAGCTCATCATGTCTAAAGGAATAGTGAAGAGACATAATGGACCCATAAGGAAGCACACTACCGGTAGATCAAATGAGCTAGGGTTTGGGCTACATATGGTATGCTCATTATGACGCCTTATACTCTATAGGAATCATTAATAGCTTGCAAGCTTCTCAAACTATAGGCTAAAGTACAATCCTTAAGTGCTTATGCACTATGTATTTTGCACTTTTACTATCCGAACTCTCTTAATCCTTTTTATTACTTCTAAAAAATGTATGCAAGAACCATTCTAGTTTGTAATTTCATCAAGCATGTTGCAAAAACTATAAAAAATGACTACACTAATTACTATCCTACTTGCTTAGTTACAAATGATAGTTCAAGATGAAAAAAAATTGTGTTAGAAATGTACAAATATTAAAAAATACAAAACTACACATAATAATATAAAAAATTACAAAAACACACACATAAGTAAGAAAATGTTTATTCTAGAAAACCCCTTTAGAGGGGAAAACTAGATGGTATTGGCAAATGGCTGACTAACTATTGATATTATTATTACAAACACAAGTGTAAAGAAGGGATACAAATAATTATTGCTCCAATTTCCCATTGTCAAGCTTACATTGTCTCCTACAACCAAATTCTCGTTATTATCAACATATTCAATGCTTTAGAAATCCTCCAAACCTATCCAATGGATTTGCCACATCTTTTTATAGATGTTTGAAACCCTTGCCATGCACTAAAAGATTTCAATTTGGAATTGGGAGTGCCAATTGTTTGTTCATTTTAAATTTTGTGTTCCATGTCTTGTGACAAAATTGCCTATTCAAGTTAGTAAATAGTTTCATTTCCACCATGATGGTTTCATAATGGCCTCCTATTGTAAATTTGTTTAATCTTGTGGACAAAACCAAGTGTTTTATGTTGTTTCTAACTTTTTGATTACATTCAATTGATAAAGATTTGATTTTTCTAATGCATATAGATCACACCTCGATTTTTAGAGAGGCTTTTGGCCCCACAAAAAACCTAATACCATGTGACAATTCCCCACTTTCCTAGAGTACCGTTGGTGCATTTAAATTAGCACTCTGAGGCCGGGATTTGTAAACGTTCAGCTATTTCAAACGTTTTGCAACACTTCTTCGTTATTTAAAGAGGAGAAGTCCCTCTCTGCTGGGAGCAATGCGTAGGGAAGGGAAATGTCTAACTAGGTTCCTATCTTTTTATGCTTCAGCGGCAGGACACAAGGGTGCACAAACACAATGCGCCGTAGCTAAGCTTTTCTCTGGTTTCTGCAGATCTTAACTATGACTAACTAGCTTTTATCTATCCAATACCTTCAAGATGAACAGAGCATGAGGGTAAAGGAGCGGGAATGGAATGGTTGGATCACTTGAATTCGCCATCTCCAGAGGATATGACCGAGGCTCTGAACTCTCGGGTATGCACCGGGATAAGGTTGGTACAAGCAAACACTCTGCACGGTAAACTAGATCTGAGATCTGCCAAGGAGGAGGGACTCCTATCCAAGGTATGAGCTTAAGAAATAGTTTACTAGAAACAACAAAATCACGATGCCTTGGCCAACGAGCTTGCTAAGGAGGAGGGACTCCTATCCGAAGTATGGCTTGGAAGTCAATACATTATACAACATCAAACGATAACTGTCAATAACAAATATCCAAGGAGGAGGGACTCCTATCCGAGGAGGGAAATGAGACAACAAGCTATTAAACACAAGACGTAGACATAACTCAAACAAGATGATCAAAATGCAAGCGCCTTCTGATATCCTTCTTCAATGCTTCATCAACGAACTACAAAAGTTGGGAAAGCAAAGGCACGAAATCATGCACAATTACAATCATCCAACGAACTCTCATCCAAGAGTGAATAAATATTCGCTTTCAAAGCTTGTTGGCAACAATGGCGCAGCAATTTTCGTGGTATAGCAAGTAAAAGGTTAAATAAACAAGGAGCCCAAGGTTTCCCTATTTATAGAAACTCAAAGGAGTGGCAAACCCAAAAATTTCCTTTGAGTTAACAATGAGTTCTTCCAATCAATTAGCAAGATTTTATTCTAAAAAGAGGGAACAGCAGCTAACCTGAAAACTACTTCAGTTAACTGAAAGTAAACAAAGAGTCAACTGGAAACTACTTCAGTTGACTGAAAGCAAACTAAAGGTGAACTTAAATGTAAAGTATCCCTCCAAAATAGACATCCACATTTAGTGGAGATCTAAGATCCACGAATCATGGAAGCCAATTAGACATCCTTAATCAGTGGGATCTGACAATGCATGATTTAAGGAAAGTGGAGTTAAACTTGGAAAGAAGTATCAAGTTAACTCCAACTACATTTAATATCATCTTGAGTTGACTTGGAAAGAAGCATCAAGTCAAACTCAAGTCTCATAAATGCCACTTGGAGGGTAGGACGTCCTTCTTTGGTGCATTTATACCTTTTCTCATTTCACCATTTCTGGTCGACAGCTCCTTGATCTATGTGTTGACTTCTTCCATTTCCGGATAGTCAATGCTTTGATGACACGACATCTCTTCTTGCGCAAGCTATTGCTCTTGGTAACTTTGGTGGCTCCGCGCTTTGTAGTGTGATGGGAATGGATGCGGCCTGTAGCAAACCAGATTCTTCAATATTCTGCAATGTGATCTGATTCATGCCCTCCAGCTGCTCCAAATCAACCACTGGATTCACTTGATGTAAATTTGTGTCGACTGTTTTCAAGTAATCATGGAGTAAGACCGTCTTGGTCTCGTATTGTACCTGGGAGTACTGCATCTTGAAAATCTTAAAGATTGACTGTAAGCTTGACCTTGTTCGTATGATTTTCTGAAACCCCCGAAAAATAGCCACAGAAGTATTTTTCGTAAAATCTGGCACATGTGGGTTTGGTTCGTGCTTCACGTCGAACAACTCAGCTTCCTCGTATTCTTGATTCTCAAACTTTTCGGAAACCCTGCAAGTAAGTAAGTTTGTTGGATTCTAGAAAATTTGTCGAGATGGGTTTCTCGGAAAATAAATGCCTAATCTACCCAGCTGATTTGATTCGATGTAGCCCGCCACCTTTGAAATGTGCAAGAAACCTAAAAGGCAAGAAGTATATAAAGAGAGAAGTAGACGGTGATGATTGTTTTTTATCCGACTCTCCGAAAACTGCCTTCCAATCCAACCCGTGACAATCTTTCTTCTGCATCAGACCGCAAGAAATATCGCAAGAACGAAGGAAAACCTACGCCGGACTGTAAATGAAGTCCCTTTGAGAGCTTATGACGTTTCGATCATCAACCCCAGAACAGAAATAATGAAGGGGTTATCTATACCCTTGATTGCTATAGACCAGTTTCCTTAGGATCCACAAATTTGTGGGACCCAACTCACCATCAAAAGTGATTTCTGGCTTGACCTAAAGTTCAAAAGGTGATTTCCACCGTGATCGCGGAGTGTTTTAGCCAAGTTTCACCTAAAAATATCTCACTTTAGTCAACAACTTGACCTTTGACTTTCTGGGTCCTTTGATTTTTTGTAAGTTCTTTTATTATTTTCTCTTGAACAACCTCACTTGATCCTCAATCCGGCTTTGATCCGGTTGATCCCGAGATGATGTCGGACACCTTCACCGATGAGTCGGATTTGACCTCAAGAGAAGTGCCCTCGAGGCGATGAAAAAGCCGAAGCTTAGGGCTTCAAAAGAAAGGGCGCCTTTTCCAAGAAAAGGCTCTTTTGCTTATGCCTTAGTGAATTTTCGATCTTCGTTCTTCAGCCTTTTGAAATGACTTCTCGTGCCTTGATTTGGATTTCTCATTGATCGGAGAGTCAGATGATTTCGCTTGATGTCTCATCAGGTACCCAGCTCTGCTTCGCCAAAAATGACTGTCTTTAGAAAACCTGGATTTCAGTTTAGGGTTCCTTTATTCAAGGGCGCCCCTCCTTGAAAAGGGCGCTTTTACCTTTTAGCAAATTTATCTTTGTCTGAAAAGTTGCATACTTTGATCTTGATTATCCGTTGACTGCACTGTCAGATGTTTACGCTTTCAGTTGCGTTCCCGAGATCTACTTGGGCTGAGAAAGTTATCCTGGGAAGCCTTTTGTCGTTTATCAGCATCTGGAGGTCCGAAAAAAAGGTAGCCTTTCTTTTGAAAAGGCTCTTTTTTCTTAGAACTTCGCCGTTAACTGTGGTTTCCTGATATTTCCTCAACTGCCTCTTTTTGCTTCGTCAGCAGCTGCTTGTGATCTATTCATCGGATGATCTGGATGTTTGTTTCACTGTTGAGCCAGCAATCAAACGTCGAGAATGACTGCTTTGGATGATCTTTACTGATCAGATGGACTCCTCAAAGATCATGTTTCATGAAAAAGGTTTTCGCAAGATTTTTGAGTTTTTCTCCTTCAGAATCGCTTCCAGAAAGTTGGGGTCAAATTTTGACCTTTTTCACTTCGGAATCTCCTCCAACAAACAACATCATTTTTACCTTTTCCGCCATATGGTTGTGTCATGTTGAAGCTTTTGAAGCTTTGGTACCAAGACTGGCATCAGCTAATCTCGCCATTAATGGTTACGGAGCTCCTAACTTTGTTCCTGAAAAATAAAAATAGACCCACCAGAGTAAAACTTATTTTTTGATGATTCTGACTTGACCAATGTGGTCGTGAAGCCTTTTAACCCTATCAAAATCATTTTCAATCATTTCTGGGAAGGTCCTATTTTTGGGGGTTTTCCCTGAAAATAGGGGCGAAAAACCCTAATTTTCAAATTTTCAGAATTTTGCACGTGTGTTCCTTGATAGTAACCCACCAATATTTTATGATTGGTTTGACCTAAAACAGACTTTACATGGAATTTTAACAAGATTTAGCTCAATTTATACATAATGCCAAAAAATTTATTATGGGTACAACAAGTACTACATTTCTTGCTTCAACACTCAGACTCCTCTTTAGGTTTGCTTTGTATTTCACTATAACATTACATTTCTCAAAGTATTGACTACTTGTTGTACACCAAGTCTTTCAAAGAGGGTCACATTCATTATTTTCTCCCTTTTCTAAGATAGATATTTTATAGAGATGTAAATATTCACAAGTCATCATGGAGTGTATCCTCATGAAGGGATGCAAATTAAATTTAAATGTATTGTCTTAGCTGCTAGATAACTATATAATAGGCACTATCTTAGTTTCTTAGTTTTATTGCCTTGTCCTTTCAACCTTTCTTTACCTAGTGAAAACCATATTCAATCCTCTACCTTTAGATTATGCTCCAAATAGTGTTGGTAATTATTATTTTATCTCTTGAGACATTTCAAGTATTTCTCACCTTGAGTTAGGTATATTGAATATACTCAACAAATTTTATTTCTTTAGTTACCTTCAAGTCTTATCCATCATGCTGCTCAGATTGTTCCAATACATCTAGTGGGCTAATAGGTAGTGAAACCAAACAAGCCTCAAGTGGTGATTGAAATGTTGAATGTAGGGTAGATCCTCATCCCATACCTTTGGACACTTTCTATTATTGTCCCTAATAAGTTTTCTCAAATCTTGTTGACAACCTTTATTTCCTATTTCTTTTAGGATTGGAAGTTGTGCTATTTTAAAGTTGGGTATCCATTTTCTCCTACAAAGTAGACCAAAATTTCCAACAAAATGTATCCCTCTATCTAAAATAATTGACTTAAGCAACCCACAATGCACCAATGCATTAGAAAAGAAGAAAAATAGCTACTTCTTTGCTTGTAAATGTTTTCTTACATGTAATTAACATGCCCATTTTGCTAAATCTCCACAACCACAAAATATATTCATATCCATTGGATCTAATAGGAAAACCACCTACAAAATTTAAATAATACTTTCACATGGGTTGTGACTATAGGTAGAAGTAGATACAATCTTTCCTTTCTTGTCTTAAATATATTAGTGCATCAAATATAACAACTTCTAATTAATCTAGCTACTTACAACTACATTTTGGGCCAATGCACATACCTTTACAAATGGGTCACTATCTTATCAATAAAAAAATGACCTATGAATTTGAAGGTACATGCCTTCCTCATTAGAAAAATCTTTGCGCCTTTGACACATAATTTTCCAAACCTATAGAACAATCTATCCTTGGGGTAGAATTCTTCTTCACTTTTGATATTTTTTTGAGCTTGTTATTGCCTCAACTTCTCCCCAAAATTTGCACCATTAACATATTCTTCTCCATAGGTCCTCTTTTATGAATGGTTCAAGTTAAGCCACCATATCTAGTTACAATGAGATTCAAAATTGGTGGCCTACATAGCATACATTTCCTCCATGTTTGTGGTTCCTTTCTTATATTTGATCACTAAATATTTATTTTGCAAGAATCCCATAATTTGTAGTGTCTTTCTTACAACTTATTTTGAACTTGGAAATTCTATAGATGTTGATGACCAATACACACAATAGTTTATTTTCAAAATAACTAATGTATCTATTTCTTTATAACTTTAACTAGTGTATATAACTCTCTATCTTACATTGAATAACTACTAATTTTTAAAGAAAAATATATTGGATGGTGACAAAAATGTTTGCCTCCTCATAAGAAGATTCCATCTATAACATATTTTCTTGCATTAAATTCACTACCTCAAAGGGCTATTGGAAACTAAGAAATAACACAAACATGGTTATTTTGTATTTAAATTGCTGAAAAGACTCACCATGTACTTTACCCCATTAAAAATTCCTACTAATGGCTACAACACAATGTATAGGTGTAGCTATAAGAGATAATGTAAGAATGAATTTAAGCATATATTAGAATGCACCTACAAAGTTCCTTATTTCTATATAATTTGTAGGTGTGCCAATTTTTCATAACATCCACTTTTGAGGGATCCACTCTCAACTATAATCTTCCAACCACATCCCAAATAAACCAAAGATTGCTTTTCAAACTCACATTTCTTCATATTGTATAATAGCTTCTTTTCTTTAGCACTTGCAAAACTTCCTTCAAAAGGATTATATTTGCTTCCCATGTTGCACCAAAAATTAAAATCTCATTTAGATAAAATTTCACACTTGTATCCATGAAATACCTTTAAACATCATTCATTAGATTACTAAAAGTAGCAAGTGCATTACCAACCAAAGGAAAAAACTATTCATAATTATCTTTCTTAGTTTTCAAAGCAATCTTCCAAGTATCCTCCTTCATACAAACTTGATGATAACCATAATTTAAATTGAACCTGGTGAAATCCTTTGCATCCAACAACACATTTATTTTTGAGAGAGGTTATTAGCTTTTAAAGTTGATCTTATGTAGAGGGTTGTAATTTGTGCATATTCTCCAAGTGATACCATTTTTTTGTATTATAAATATTGATGAACCACATTCTGAAATACTTTGGTGAATAACTCCTTGTACTAAAATTTTTTGAGCTATTTTTTAACCTTATTAATTTCCAAAAGCGATTTCTTGTACAATTCAATAGTAGACAACGAATATTTAAGAAGTAAATGATTCTTATGATCTACTTTTCTTATTTTTTTGCATCCCCTTGGGTACATGAAAAACTTTATGAAAAATGACAAAATATCATCCAATTCTTTCATTTTATTGTTAGAAGAAGAAACCTCAATTCTATCTTCTTTCTTATATTTTAGTCAAAGTAAAAGAGTGCTTGGTATCTGAAAATAATTTTAGAACTTGGTTAGAACTTACCATTACAAATTTTGTCTTGATTTGGTGTCATTTAAGTTGATTTTTGACTCCATTCTTGAAAACTTATGTGTTAGCACTAGTGAAATTAACAACTTTAATATACAAATATGAATTCTCAAACATTATATCAAAAACATCAAGTGAAATCACATTCATATCCACTTCATCAATAAATTGTGGACTTATACCAAACATAAATTTATACCTCTTAGTAACTACAATTGCTACACCCTTTTCCACCCAAACTGATGGGTTGGATGAGGATGATCATATATTTTAAACCAAGCTTTCTATTAAGATCAAATGAAATAAAATTGCATTAACAATCAGGATCTACAAGTGTAATTACTCTTATTTTCTTGACTTGTAGTTTAAGAGTAAAAAACTCATTCATCTCTTCAAGTTATTTTTTTGAATCAATTTTTTTGGGGCTATGCTTGACCGAGCCTTTCATCTACATCTGAATTGTCCTAAACCTCCACCTCTTCTTGAATGATGACCATATACTTCTTAGTGTTTTATTTGAATTTATTTTTTTATGCAATTTTGGATACAACTTTGAATACTTAATGTCAATATGTCTATCAATATTGTAATTAATACAATTATATTGTGGATCTTTGCTTTGATACATACATTACAGCAATATTTGTCTTCTTACATTTTCAATCACCCTTTATCTTGAATAGTTTCTCCTTTTCTTTCTTAGTTCACTTGTTTCTTTGTCCTTGTTTGGAATATTCTCCTCTTTTATTTTTTTTCCCTTTAAATACACATTTCATCCAAATTATGTGGTTTTTAAGTGATTACCTTTCTATGATGTGGTTATGAACCCTCCAAGATATATGGTGAGAACATCTTCATTTAACACCATGCCTAATAACATAGATTATCCCCAAAATTTTATATATTCTTGCAAACTTTGTCCACTACTTTATTTAAAAAATAACCACTTACTTTTTCTAATTAATCTCATTGCTAAATGGATGGAAACTCCTACACAACATTCTTTTGAAACCCTCCCAACTAGTCACTATTATTTCCTTTTCTTCCATCAAGATGTTAGATAGCTTTCTCATTGTACAAAATTATGACCACACATGTTTGGACATGCAAATGAAATCCTCTATGCCTCATCCACATTGTGCACACTAGAATATACCTCTATTTGTTTGGTCCATGTATATAAAATCTCCGTGTCTATTTTTTCCTTCAAATGATTTGATTTCAATCTTGGTTTCAGATTTATGGAGTACTTTTAGATTTTTACAATGTGTAGTGTGTTTTACCTACTCTAAGATGCAAAAATAAACTAAATGTAGTGAAGAAAAACACAAAAAAAACACGCAGATTAGGCCTAGTTGAATCTAAACAAAGCACATAAAAATGAAACCTTTTACCTTGTTCAAATTGGTTGTTATTGGTTGGCCCTTTTGCTGCTTGAAATGTATACTCTTTTGTTGGAAAAATAGATCTAAATAATGCTTGAAATGATGCTATGAGGATGAGGAATGGAATGGTGCAAATGGGTATTGGAATGGATGCAAGATTGAGGCTCAAAGATGGCTGCAATAATGGTGATGGCTTGAATGCTTGATTGCAAAAGTGGATTCTTGCAAATGGAGACATTTCCACCATTTTTAGGGGAAGTGCCTCTAAAGCAATGGAGGGTCGAGATTAAGCCATGGTGGAGGAGATCAAGGGCTAGGATGAGTTGAGAACTCACAAGCTCTCACAAATTGAAATGTGACAAATGATTTGGGAAGGTAAGGGTGATGTGGAAGTGACATGGAGGTACTAGGTTGTACCTTGGGAAAGGACAAGATCTCCTCATAAAGGAGGTGCTTGTTCACATGTGCCTTGAGAGGACATGTGAGGAATTAAAAATTCCTCACAAATTCTCATGGGGATGGGAGAAGGAATTTAAAATTCCTTAAAATGCCTTGGAGGAATAAATGTGGATTAAAAATTCACATAGGGAAGGGGATGCCTTCTCCAAATAGAGAAAGCATTTAATGTTGGTTGACTAAGGACACATGCCATAAATGACATGGAGATAGGTTAGCATAATTAGGTGATTAGGGTTGTGCAAATATAGGATTATGTAGGCTAATGAAGGGTTAAGGGCAAGTGGGAGATTATAGAGGATGTGACCCTAATGATGATTAGGGGTGTGCACATCCTAATCACAAATTAGATAGATTAATCTAGATTAAAGAGGATTATGGAGGATGTGAAATGAAGAGAGAGAAAAGGGGGAATTAAAAATTAACTTAATTCATTTGGGATAAAGTGACTAAATTAAATAAATTGGGATATTTATTTAATTTAGAGATGAATAAGGGGTAAGGTATTTGATTAATTAATTAAATACCTTGAGGGACATTAGGCTGAGAAGAGATATTCATCAAATAATAAATTATTCAATTAATGATTTAAGGATGCAGGATAGAGGAATGAGAAGGGTGAATTTGACCATATGGGAGTGGTCAAATTCAAGTGTCTACATTTTTCCCCTCTTTGAAATACTAGTAGAATAACAGTGTTTTGAAGAAAAATAAAACAAAGACGACTCGATAGAAGAAAATAATGTTAGATGATGCCCCGGTATCTCAGGGAAGTGGATAGGAATGAAGAATGTGAAAATATGGTAGGGTATGCCCCCTCGAGAGGGTAAATGGGGAAGAAAAGGGGCCTCAAGCGACTTCTCGATATGAAGAAATGAAGGGTACCACTCGATAGAGTGCGAAAAATCATGAAGAATGGCTTTTGGACGGAGGAAAACAGGCAAATAGGGTGCAAATGGCAGCCCTTGGAAGAAAAGGGGGAAATGAATTAATAAAGGGTTAATTAAAGGGTAAAAATTGCCTAAAAATTAAAAGGCTAATTAGGTGCAAAATGAAAAGTATAAATAGTAAATTTGAAAAATTACTATTCACCTAATTCTCATTTGCACACTTGGTAGCTGACTAGATGAAAGAGAGAAAGAGAGAGTGACGAGGATGGTTGATAGGTCAAGTGATGACGAGGCATTCGTGGATGACAATCTGATCCACTAGAGCAAGGAGGTACGAGCATACTACTACGGGTATGCGATACCCCGCTAGGTAGTCGTCTGATCCCACTTCATGATTTTGATTTGAATTTTGCACACATTTTAATTTTGGGATGGGTAGACTAGGGTACAAACTTGCTACGTAAGGGCGGATTCACCCTTTTGACAAGGCACAATCGCCTGTCTAGGGGATCAGTGAAGAAAGGGGTGGAATCATGCATTGTAGGGGTTGGCACGCTAGGGGAGGGGTGATTTCTAAATTTCCTCTCCCTGAAAAGGGTGAGATTGCACAACGCAGGGGTGAGATTGAAGCAGGATAGGCAATTGCGAAATTGCTAAAATTGGGAAAGGGCGAATGCGAATTCACCCAAAAGGGGAATGGGAGGTTGCGAATCCGCCCCTCAGGGATAAGGGTGAATGCAAATTCACCACTCAGGAAGAAGAGTGAATGCGAATTCACCTCTCAGGAAGAAAAGGATACATGGGAAATTGCAAAATTTCGCATTGAGGAAAAGGGTGAATGCAAATTCGCCTCTGAGGACAAGAGGGGCAGATCCGTGCTTAGGCAAGAAAGGGGCAGTGCACATGTGAACAGGTGAACCCGAAAAAGGAAGACGAATGGGCGAAAATGCTAGCTGAACAGGTGAACATGCTGGGAAGGGGAATGGGCGAACTCACCTTGCACAGAGGTGAACTTGCCAAACCGAGGCAGGGATGAAAAAGACAAGAAATAAGAATGAAATGTTAGAAAACCTGACATAATGGTCTGCATGAATGAAAAACTTTGAGACGCTGATGACACGTGAGAGACACTTGGTGGTACTAGATGTGTGTAGGAGAGCTATGAAACTAGAGGACCATGCATCATTAGTGCAGGTGAGATTACTGCATATGTTGGGGTATCCCAATGCCACAACACACAAAGGACTGCTGACAACATTGATGGAGCGATGGAGCTTCAAGACTTCAACCTTCCATCTCTTGACATAGGAGATGACTGTGACGTTGGAGGACACATGGAGGATCCTCAGATTATCAATCCAAGGGCACCTGATCAGTGCGACACAAAACCAATTAGTGGACAGGAGCCTACAAGCCATATTTGGACTTGTTGAGCTTCCCATCTAGGGGAGGGAGTTATATCTTGACGCTTGCTTGGGGTTAGAGATACCGGCTCTACCATTATACCTTTGTGGATTTATCAATGAGATTCTACTTCTAGACAGGAGTGGATGCTTTTGTAGCCTTAAGATGATTGAGGTGGTGAGACACATAGTGGAGAGACGAGAGGGAGTTTTTGCGTGGGGGGCGTGTGTGCTAGCACAGTTGTACCATGACATGCACATTGTCTACTATAGACAAGCACTCAACATCACACATGTGACTTTGCTCTAGGTATGGGCCTGGAAGCACATTAGAGTGGAGAGGCTAGACATTTTGATTGTCAAGACACATGATGAGACATTGCCAGTGGCATATTGGTGGAGGATAGAGTATGGCTGGAGACTACATTAGCAATTGGTGGGTGATTTGGAGGAGTGGTGGTGGAGGTTAGATGGGTTGGTGGGAGAGGATATAACATGGAGACCTTATTTGAGGCGACGATTTGCGAGGTGGAGAGATGATGGCAGGAGATGGAGGGGGTACTCGTTCTCACAGTGTTACTTGATTGGATGAGACCCATTTATTGTTGAGCTCCATAGACCAGTTAGGGTTACTCGATAGTACAAGATATAGTAGGATATTCCTGCCGGACCCTAGAGGTTCCAAAAAATTAGTCAGGAGCTAGTGATGATATGGGGGGAGTAGATTACAGTGGAGTTTGCTCAAAAGATGTGGGATGCAGTCCCGATGACAATATCTGTGGAGGGGAGGACCTAATGATGCTAGTACCACAGTTTAGTATTCTGCATGGTGGGTAGAGCGGAGGCCAAGGTGTATGACTACAGTGCACCTGATCGTAGGTACTCTAGGATTCAGGTTAGATGATGAGAGGGCATTAGCCATGCCACAAAGGAGGAGGAGAGCTGGAAGGTAGAGGAGAGGAGGAGATGGTGATGTGGAGATGGAGGAGGCAAGAGGGGAGGAGTAGGCAATGGAGGTGGATGCACCATAGGTGCATCCATTGGCTATAGTGCCCTATGTGCCACCACCACTTGAGGATCCCACAGTGATGTTGACAAGAGCCCTGGCCCGAATGGGTATAACAAAGCATAAGTTACGGGAATCAAAGGTAGATAGAGATAGATTATAGACTGAGATGGGGAGGCTGTAGGCTGAGTTGGAGTGACTATAGGTTGCACAACGAGATGAAGAAAAAAATTATGGGGTGTTGAAAGATGAGTCGGGGAGGCGGGTATTGGAGATGTAGAGGGAGAGGGATGAGGTGATGAGACAACTGGAGGAGATGAGAGGAGAGAGGGATGAAGCTGGGGATAGAGCCGAGTGTGCATAGATAGCTTTGGGAGATGTGGGGGGGTTGTTGGAGAGGGAAAATACTATAGAGGCATAAGTGCAGATATTATAGAGTGAGAGGGATGCGACAACATAAAGGATATCTCATCTGGAGTCCTAGGTTGAGCAGATGCAGCTAGCCCAAGAGGCTTGGGAGAGGGAGAGGCAACACATCAGTGTGCTGAGGGAAAAATATAGGATGGAGAGGGACAAAGCACGATCACATGCAATAGGGGAAACCGATGCTAGGACAGAGGCCAGATACTATATGAGTGCCTACTTTCAAGTTGTGCTAGATCCTGCGCGGAGATTGCCACCATATGTCTGAGCAGTGCCACAGATGCCAACACCTTGACACTCAAGGGCTACACACACGTCGGTGCAATAGTTATTGTGAGACACCCCCTCGAGGCCGAGGCTTAGTGCTAGACTCCCCCTAGAGGTCGGATGCAAGGAGCACTAGGTAGAGAGGATGGGGATATAGGATATAGGTTTTGACAGGTGCAGAGTGGATGGGTAGTATACAGAGACAAAGGCTACCGTAACAACCTATCCCTTGTGTAAATAATTTTTTAATTTTTTTTTTACTCCAAACATATAAAGGTAACAAGTAACAAAGGCATTACAATAAAATATTCCTTTTCTTCATTGATAAATGCATACAAGTTACAATATATTTCCACATGAATTCCATTTTCATTGCAAATATAAATCAGAGTACAAAAGTAAAAAAATTACATACATAGCTCGAGAGCTTTTGAAAAAATAGTAGTAAGATGGTCCAGGTTCCTTTCCTTTCAAATCTTGGTGTATCGACCACCTGCTATGGAGGAGAAACATCACTCGGGCGCTTTTCTGCCAACCACAGACTTATAGTGCAGTCCCCCGCACACCTATCGTTTGATAGATGGTCCTCCCTTCGAAAGAAGAGATTGGTAGGGTATCTGTTAACGATTACCAATTGAGCATAGTGTTGTGTCCTACACAACTAGAACCTTGCTATTTCACAATCTTGAACTAGTATAAAGGATCACAATGAACTGACAGTGTAGTCTCAACTAACTCACATCTATGTGGAAGTCGTACATTTCACTACTTTGGCCAAAGTATTCTCATTCAGTACTTCAAATGAAGGTCATCTATCATAAACACTACTCAAGGCCAATTTGACTTAAGGCTATCTTACACTACACATAGGCTTAGTCCTTCACTGGATTATTTATCATCCCAAAATATTCTACGACAATCTAATATACTAGAAATGAACCAACATAACAAGTAAATCACTTAATCCCTTCTATACTGGAAATATTTATCCTAGGAGTTTTGTCAAGCTTACCTCAGTTAACCTAATAACTTTAAGATGACTGAATATACTTGAATCCTATCCTCATTTCGATCCTAGTATATATTAGCTAGTAAAGCCATATTCTCCTTATATGGAGATAATACAAAATATGCAATTTCACACCAATATGCATTTTAAATCTTCTCAATTTCACAACAATATGTATTTTAAATATTCTCTTAATTTCCTTCACATAAATTCCCTTTTTATGCATAATAAGTAAACATCTCTCTTGAAAGTTATTTTCCCCTACAACTAAATTGCATTCAGGAAATAACTTTCAGCCTTTGCACACGACAAACACAAAGATATAGAAACATAATAATCAAATTCAAAATTGTAAAATGATGAAGGTTTCATGCCTGATTATAAGATTTCACTCCAATAACATAGTTCCAGTACTTCTCTCAACAAAACCCTCAATATTGAATGACTTCTCACTAAAAAAGAAACTCTCAAATGATAAATACTAACTCAAAATGGACTCTCAAATGATGAATACTCACTCAAAATGGACTCTCAAATGATAAATAATCACTCAAAATGAACTCTCAAATGCTGAATACTTAGTTGTAATGGAAATATACTCAGACTGTGAATATGAAGTACTGGTGATTTCTCTGTCTTTATCACTTAGAAACTATAATATGATTCCAAAAATAAGAAATGGTGAAACAAGCTCAGAGTATATTGAAAACTCGGATTCAACAAAGTGTAGAATAAAGAGTGTAAAGGCATCTATATATATAGAGCCAAAAAACCGATGACTCCCACTCTTGCAGGCATGTGGAATGACATAATGTGTTTTGAATAGTTCAAATGAGAGAAGTGGCAGATTTCTATTTCCTTACTCAACATTTCAAGAGGTGATTCGACCTCTATTCTTGCCAACAAAACAAGAAAATTTCAACTTTGCACATGGTTAAAAGAAGAAATCGACATCTATAGGAACTCACCAGAAATGGCGCCAACTATGAAATGATTCATCTTTTGAGGAAATGGTCATGGCTAAACTCAAAACACCTCATCTCCTAACAAGTTGGGTCGCCCCTATTCCTCAGCTGGTTGATACCACATGTTAAGATCTAACCCTTCGATAAAGTAAAATTTCCATAATTTATATCCTACAAGTAAGTAAACATGTTAACATGACAACAATAAATTTTTTCCTTTTCTTTATTGATAAAACATGAACAAGTTGTCATATGAATTTACTACAATAAAGATTCCATTTCAATATAATAACTTCACAAGTACATGAAACGATAATACATACCTTAACTAACATAGCTCCAGTGAGCTTTTGAACAAATAGTAGTAAGAAGGTCCAAGTTCCTTTCCTTTCAAATCTTGGTACATCAACCGCTTGCTATGGTGGAGAAACATCACTCAGGCACTTTTCTGCCAACCATAGACTTATAATGCGGTCCCTCACACATCCATTATTCAATAGATGGCCCTCCCTTCGAACGAGTAGATTGGTAGGGTATCCATTAATGATTACCAACTGAGTATAGTGCTTTGTCCTACACAACTAGAACCTTGCTATTTCACAATCTTGAACTAGTACAAGGATCACAATGAACTGATAGTATAGTCTCAACTATCTCACACCTGAATGGATATCATACATTTCACTACTTTGGCCAAAGTATTCTCATTCAGTACTTCGAATGAAGGTCATCTATCATAAACACTACTCAGGGCCGATTTAACTTAAGGCTATTTTACACTACGCATAGGCTTATGTCCTTCAATGGGTAATTAGTCACCCCAGACTTCCTACAACAATATATCTACTTAGAAATGAAACAGCCTACAAGTGTCTTATACAATTCCTCCTATTCAAGAAATATTTACCCTAGGAGTACTTAGCTTGTCTCAGTTAACCAATAACTTAAGTTGAAAGACCTTACTTGACTCTGCCTTCATTTTGATCCTATTAGATATTAATTATACCATCGTATTCTCCTTATATGAAGATCATACAAAACATGCAATTTTCATAGTAAATGCATTTAAAATTCTTCTCTTAAATTCCTTCACATAAATTCCCTTTTATGCATAACAAATAAACATTTCCCTTAAACATTCTTTTCCCCTACAACTAAATTGCATTTAGGAAATAATTTCCAGCCTTTGCACACACAACAAACACAAAGAAATAGAAACATATTAATCAGATTCTAAATTGAAAGATGATAAAGGTATCATGCCTGATTATAAGCTTTCTCTCCAATACGCAGTTTCAGTCCTCTCAACATAACCCTTAGTATTGAATGACTTTTCACTTAAAACGAAACTTCTCAAATGATGAATACTCACTCAAAAATGGACTCTCAAATGATGAATACTCAGCTGTAATGGAAATATACTCATACTGTGAAGCTAATGTACTGGTAATTTCTCTGTCTTTATCACTCAGAGAATGAAATATGGTTCTAGAAATAAGAAATGGTGAAACAAACTTAGAGTATATTGGAAACTCAGATTCAACAAAGTGTATTATGAAGAATGCTAAGGTGTCTATATATAGAGCCAAAAACCAACGAATTCCACTCTTGCAGGCATGTGGAATGACATAATTGTGTTTTGAATAGTTCAAATGAGATAAGTGGCAGATTTCTATTCCCTTAGCATTTCAAGAGGAGATTCAACCTCTATTCTTGCCAGCAAAACAAGAATATTTTAACTTTGCCCATGGTTAAAAGAAGAAATCAAAATCTACAGGAACTCACTAGAAATGACGCCAACTGTGAAATGATTCATCTTTTAAGAAAATGGTCATGGCTAAACTCAAAACATCTCATCTCCTAACAAGCTGTGTCGCCCCTATTCCTTAGCTGGTTGATTCCTTCTCCCAGGCGAAGCGCTCTCAGGCGCGTGTTCTTCTTCCAACACCAAATATTTTTCACGGGAAAAGCTATTTGAATAGTTTGAAGCAAATATTTTTCTCTTACAAAAGTTTAAACATTTACCTTTCAAATATATCAATTTCCCTTTGTGAAAATGATTTAAATTTTTCCAAATGAGAATAGCCCGATTCTCGTATATTTGGCTGAAAGATATTTATTGATTTTCCATAGTTTAACTTTAATATTTACTCCAAGTGAAAAATAATATTTTATCCACTTTAAGAGATTTACAATATTTAAGTTAGGAAGTAAGTTAATTTCTAAAGTGGAGATCAATTTAAAATAATTTGATTTTCATAAATTGAGAAATTCATATTGACTTAATTTGGAAATAATTCTATTTCCAAAGTTGAAAGATTTAATATAAAATACAATTCCATTAGAAAATAATTTAATATTATATTATATAAATATTATTATAGTTCTTTAAATATATTAAACATATATATATATATATATATATATATTTAAATACCCGAGTATTATTAATATATATATATATATATATATTAATATAACTATAATAATATTATATATAATCTTTAATATATAATCACACACACACACACACATATATATATTTGAAAAATATATAAATATATCGTTTGCCAGTCAACATATACCCGATACATAAATATATATACATATATATGTAAAGTCATTAGGCAATACTAATATAATATTATTAATATTCACATATATAGTTTGTGTGCATATACTCATGTAAATATCAATGCATACCTCTATGTACACATATATGTAAGTATACCACATTGATGCATCCGTATGAGCATACCCATCTGCCAGCATATGCTTGTATCAATTTGTATATACATATGAATACATGTATATATGTCCACTTCCGTTTACTTACATCATTCACGTTACCATCATATCCACATGATCATAATACCACAAACATATACATAGATAAACATCACTTATAAATGCATACAGAAGTAGACACGACTCCCAATGAAAACATATAAGCCTACAAATGACTTATCTATTACCTACACAAACTGACTAAGATTACTCAGTCTAAGGAACATGTGTGTATGCTCAGATGGTTCACATTACTGCTTACTTGGCCAAGCTCCTCTCCTGAGTGATATTTCTCCTCTGCCTGGAGGAATGGTCCACATACCTGATTATAATGACAGGACAAAGGGAGTCATATGTTCACAACAAAAACACTATACATGAAACATCTCAAAAGTTAGAATAAACATTATTCAACAACTTACATGCAACATTCATCTTGGATTACATCAATAGAAGTAACAATCAAATGAGACAATCATTAAATGGAACACATTCATATTGATAACAAGAAACAAGCATCCTTAATTCATCTCCAGACTTCACATTGCATTCATATTTACCCTATCAAGTAACGATAAATAGTAACGTCATAATTTGGGATGTAACATACTTCTCCCCTTGTGAATCATCATTCCCGATGATCTATAGCTTTTTAACATACAATTAAAATCAAATGAATTTTTACTTACAATTCTCAAAGTATGTAAGGTTTATAAAACATTCAACCTATGTAGCATTCATGTCCTTTCTCGGACCTTGCTTCAAGTGTCCTCACTATTGCATAGGGAAAACTTGTATATCTTACTCATACTTACTCTCCCAAAGAGTTTTAACACATGTACACATCCAAGATATAATAGTAACTATACATAACACCAAACATATAGTGATAAGAATTCATTGGCCCATGAATTTATCCTTAGTATAATCCAAATAGAAGAGGAATATCGATGCATTGTACACTAAATCGTGGGTCCAATCCTTCTCTTTTGGTATTTACATTTTTAGATAACTCATAAATCGAGTTCGCTCGTCACTTACATATCTATTATCCTTACCATAAAATACTTATTCTTGATTTCTTGTCCGTCTCAAGCATAACATTGCTCTTGGACACCTGTCAAATCCTGATACTGCTTCATACTTAAGCTTTGTATCACAAAGTTTCATCACTTCGATCTATTACTCCTTTTTGAAATTTTATCAAGTCTATGGTTCACTCAATTCGAAGCCTATTTCAACTTAATTGAGTTTCCAACCTTCTTTTCCAAATAATGGTCCAAACTTCAATGTTGAAAATTTGTAAATAATTTAAGATTTAGTCTACCATTTTCACTTATTTGACTATATATATAATAATATATTGCACATTCGCTCAACTAAATGTTTTGTAGTATGATCATCGTTTACACAACCCTATCATTATTTAATAAACTGATATAACAACTCAGCAACTACTTGCCTACAATATATTATTTAGGACCAACAATCCTATAAGTCAAGTTCCCAAAAAGCATTGGTTTACTTTGATGAGTTTTTCCACTAGAAAATTTTGTTAGTTCTACTAACATAGACAGTTTGATCTGTCTTGTGTTCTACCACTTTCCTTCTAGAAATCTCAAGAGAGTATACATGTCCTACCGATGTTGATATTTGATCTTCATTTCTTGGCATACTAGACATTATCTTGCCACATTCCGTGCGGCTTCTTATTCAATCCTTTCTTAGGTTTATAGTGGTTTCTCATCTAACAATTCCCTTTGTCATTCCAACATCCTCACTTTTGACATTTCTATTCTTGAATCTTCCAAAATTTTGGATACATAGGTTTATTTTATTTCCAATAATAGTCTATCTTTTGACTAAGTGAAAACCTATTTTGCAATCTCATGCCACTTTTCATTCCCATGTAATAATGGCTATAGGTTTTGCAGAGATAAATCCCATTTATATTAGGATACCCATTTTTTGGATTTCTTTCGTCCTTGGATTATTTTTAAAGGTGCATTCCATCTTTTAACTCAATCAAAATTTCCCCAATAAAATTGGTACTAATTCTGAGTTTTAATCCACTCTTTTCCTTTCCCCCTTTAAGTTTCCACATCTTTTAATCTACTCAAAGTTGAACTCCTAGTAAACACTTGCTTCTTGAAATGATTAATCATTTGTTATTGTTGGCTTACCATTGCCTTCTCTTGCCTCAATGGTATACTTGAATATACTTTTCCCAAAGTTAGATTCTTCATTGCTGTCTATCTCATAGATTCAACATTTTGGATCGTCCAGTAGGAGATATAATGAATAATCAACAACTTTTAGGAGATATGCTTCCATTCCAGTTCTCTTTCCAATATCATTTTTGGTGGAGGAATATCCATATTCTCATAGCCTCGTTGGTTGAAGTACCTTTCTACCTAGAGTGTTGATTTTCTTGCAACTTATGTTGTTCTGACACCTAGTGTCATATTTTATTCCATTTCCTTTTGGAACTTCTAGAGATACCAAAGTTGTTTGGTCTCTTTTCCTTATCTTAATCAAAATCCAATAATCTCATTGATTTTGGTTGGTGGAATCTTGCCCATGTTAATTACTTCTTTTTGATCCTTTTGATCTTTTCTTTTGTACTAACTCCATTTTTGTTGCAAGATCCTATACTTACGTAAGATTTTATGTCAAGAGTTATCCAACCCTTGTGGATACCTTCTTTGTTGCTTTTCTACTTTGATCTAATTAATGCTGACGTTGCATACTCATAGATTAGTAGTGTTTACTCAGAATCCAAAAATTCTTTACTCTTTACAATTGTAGGTTGCTACAATTAAGGGGTTTTCCTTATTCCTTCCTTAGAGTTGTATAATTATATTCTAGGGTAAGGTATTTACTAGTTTATTCTTCCTAACCTCCCTACACAACCTATTTTCTTGGTCTTCCCCAATCCTAGGTAATACAAGTTGGTTTAAGAGTTCTTGATTCTAGGATGATTCTTAACTAGTCCCAATTTACACAAGTTCCTAGGAATCGCATCTTCCTTTTCACTTCACTAAGCTATTTTCTTTTGCTATTGTGGCACAAGAAGTTTTCAACCATGATCTTCTGATAAGGTTTACACATTGTTGTATAATGAGCTCTTAGGTTTTAGTGCAGAACCTGGTAGCTTTGATACCACATGTAAGGTGCCAACCCTTTGGTAAAGTAATTTTTTTTCCAAACATATAAAGGTAACAAGTAACAAAGGAATTACAATAAAATATTTCCTTTCTTCATTGATAAATGCATACAAGTTACAATATATTTCCACATGAATTCCATTTTCATTGCAAATATAAATCAGAGTACAAAAGTAAAACAATTACATACACAACTCGAGAGATTTTGAACAAATAGTAGTAAGACGGTCCAGGTTCCTTTCCTTTCAAATCTTGGTGTATCGGCCATTTGCTGTGGAGGAGAAAAATCACTCGGGTATTTTTTCGCCAACCATAGACTTATAATGCAGTTCCCTGCACACCTATGGTTTGATAGATGGCCCTCCCTTCGAAAGAAGAGATTGGTAGGGTATTCGTTAATGATTACCAACTGAGCATATTGTTGTGTCCTACACAACTAGAACCTTGCTATTTCACGATCTCGAACTAGTATAAAGGATCACAATGAACTGACAGTGTAGTCTCAACTAACTCACATCTATGTGGAAGTCTTACATTTCACTACTTTGGCCAATGTATTCTCATTTAGTACTTCAAATGAAGGTCATCTATTATAAACACTACTCAGGGCCAATTTGACTTAAGACTATGTTACACTACGCATAGGCTTAGTCCTTCACTGGATTATCTATCATCCTAGACTATCCTACGACAATCTAATCTACTAGAAATGAACCAGCATAACAAATAAATCACTTAATCCCTCGTATACTGGAAATATTTATCCTAGGAGTATCTTCAAGCTTACCTTAGTTAACCTAATAACTTTAAGTTGTCTGAATATACTTGACTCATGTCCTCATTTCAACCCTAGTATATATTAGCTAGTAAAGCCATATTCTCCTTATATGGAGACAATACAAAATATGCAATTTTACACCAATTAACATTTTAAATCTTCTCAATTTCACAACATGCATTTTAAATCTTCTCTTAAATTCCTTCACATAAATTCCCTTTTTATGCATAATAAGTAAACATTTCTCTTGAAAGTTCTTTTCCCCTACAACTAAATTACATTTAGGAAATAACTTTCAACCTTTGCACACACAACAAACACAAAGATATAGAAACATAATAATTAGATTCAAAATTGTAAAATGATAGGTTTCATGCCTTATTATAAGCATTCATTCCAACAACACAGTTCCAGTCCTTCTCTCAACAAAACCCTCAATATTGAATGACTTCTCACTCAAAAAAAAATCTCAAACGATAAATACTCACTCAAAATGGACTCTCAAATGATGAATACTCACTCAAAATGGACTCTCAAATGAAGAATATTCACTCAAAATGGACTCTCAAATGATGAATACTCACGCAAAATGGACTCTCAAATGCTGAATACTCAACTATAATGGAAATATACTCAGAATGTGAAGATAAAGTAGTAGTAATTTCTCTATCTTTATCACTCAGAAACTGTAATATGATTCCAAAAATAAGAAATGGTGAAACAAGCTTAGAGTATATTGAGAACTTGGATTCAACAAAATTTAGAATAAAGAGTGTAAAAGTGTCTATATATATAGAGCCAAAAAAACAACTTCCACTCTTGTAGGAATGTGGAATGACATAACTATGTTTTGAATAGTTCAAATGAGATAAGTGGCACATTTCTATTTCCTTAGCATTTCAAGAGGTGATTCAACCTCTATTCTTTCCAGCAAAACAAGAAAATTTCAACTTTGCACATGGTTAAAAGAAGAAATCAACTTCTACAGGAACTCACCATAAATGGTGCCAACTGTGAAATGATTCATCTTTTAAGGAAATGGTCATGGCTAAACTCAAAACAACTCATCTCCTAACAAGTTGTGTCACCCCTATTCCTCAACTGGTTGATTCGTTCTCCTAGGTGAAGCGCTCTTAGGCTTGTCTTCTTCTTCTAGCGCCAAATATTTTTCATGGTAAAATCCTTTCAATAGTTTGAAGCAAATATTTTTCTTTTTCAAAAGTTTAAACATTTACATTTTGAAATATCTCGACTTCCCTTTGATATAATGATTTTAATTTTTCCAATTGAGAATAGCCCAATTCTCATTTATTCGACTGAAAGATATTTATTAATTTTCCATAGTTTAACTTTAATATTTACTCCAAGTGAAATAATCTTTTATCCACTTAAGAGATTTATAATATTAAAATATAATTCCTTTATATATTTTATTATATAAATATTATTATATTCTTAAATATAATAAACATATATATACATATTTAAATACTCGAGTATTTATTAATATATATATATATTAATATAACTATAATAATATTATATATAATCCATAATATATAATTACACACACACACACACACACACATATATATATATGACAAATATATAAATATATCATGAGCCAATCGGCAACCCAATATATAAATAAATATATAGACATTTTTATGTAAATTCATTAGGCAATAATAATATTATATTATTAATATCCACAAATAATAGGTAGCGTGTGTATATATATACATGTATATACTCATATATACCTCATTGTACATACTATATACATGTGTATACATACCCACTCAACCTATTCACTTATGTCCACTCACGTTATCCTCACAATGATCATTGTACAATAAGTCAGATAAACATATAAACATTACTCATAAAGCACAAAGAAGTAAACAAGACTCCTAAAGCCTATGGATGACTTATTAAGACCAAGTTAATTGACTTGGTTCCTCCAAACCTATAATGATGTGTGTGTATATACTTAAATGGTTCTCATTACTGTTTACTCGACCAAGCTCCTTTCTTGAGTGATATTTCTCCTCTGCTTGGAGGAATGTTTCACATATCTGCATTCAATGACATGACAATGAAAGTCATATGTTCACAACAAAGCAATATACATGAAACATCTCAAAAGTTAGAATAAACATTATTCAACAACTTACATGCAACATTCATCTAGGATTACATCAATAGAAGTAACAATCAAATGAGACAATCATTAAATGGAACACATTCATATTGATAACAAGAACATGTTTTATTCATCACATTGATCCAATCATTACAATCAATCACCCTATGCAATAGTAGCTATACAATCGGGGTGTAATAGCTACAAATTCTTTATACAAATTCTAGAGATTGCTTGATTGATTGATTCATTATTCTTTATTCATTCAGGAGATGTAGTCTTTGTACTTGATTAGAGCTCTGTACATGTACCTTATTTGATGGATTTTTATGGACTTGGTATGTTATTATGGACTATGGTAGACTTTTTATGATCTTTTATTGTGAGGTATGATGGACATGTGATGGTCACTATATATTTTTTGATATTTAGATGATATTCAATGGACATTGCCAACACCATGTGATTATTATGTGATGCCATGGTTGTTTATTATGCTCATGTGCTTATGGTGGTTATGATGTATGCATTTAATTTTGATGGTTTATGCTTATGGTTATGTGAATGATATGGATGAAATGTATTAAGTCTAACGCCTTGTGATGCAAGATGTGATGGATGATTTATGATTTTATGATATATGTTATGGATGTGATGCTAATGATGTGTGATGCAGGTGGCAATGCAAATGTGATTTATTATGTATGCATGCGATTATGATATGATGACAACTATGGATTATGCATGAATGATGAAAAATGCATGTATGATATGAGATAAAAATATGTAATGGATGAAAATATATGATGTATGCATATGTGATCGTATTATGGATAAATATAATGTAATGGGATATATGGAATGAAATGAATGAATATGTTTAGATTAACAATTCTAAGCAACATGAAATGATAATGAAAATGAACCTAAGATGCTTAGAATAACCAATCTAGATTAATCTAAGCAACTGAAAATGATAATACAATGGATATGATAATGAGATGAAATGAACTTGAGATGCTTAGACTAACAAATCTACAACTTAAGATGATTATGAAAATGATAATGCAATGAAATGAAAATGAAATGTAACTAGGTGAACAATGATAGGTGTGGAAATGCATCACATAACGAGATGAATGATGATGGATGTGAGAGTGCACTTGTCAAAACCATAGGAATCTTGTTAGGAAGATTACGTGGAAGGGAAAACATTTGCACAACCAAAATCACTAACCATAGGCTAGGGAAAGAATAGGATGGAGGAAATGCAATGCAATGGGGCGATAGATGAAATGAAAAACTAATGTCATTTTTCCATATGAGGAGCATTGATTTTTACTATAGCATAGGACACGATGCACTAGGGTACTATTTTTGGATTTTTTTTTGGATTTATTTATTTTTTAGATTTTTTACTTTTTTTTGGATTTTCTAGGTAGGATAACCCAACTGACTCAGGTATAGAATTGCTTTAGATGCATGAAGTTGATAGGCTCCTCCAAGGGATCTCCTTCAAGTGTAGCAAGCTGATATGCCCCAGAATCGTATTTTGCTGTGACAATATATGGAACCAACCAATTTGGTTCAAACTTTCCTTTCTTTTGTCTTGTTGGGTACGTTGGTTTTACTTTAGGACCAAATTGCCAATGTTGAATTAATGAGGACAAACCTTCTTGTTGTAGTTCCTCCTAAGATGATGCTGATATTCTTGAAGATGATTGTAAGCCTTGATGAATTTTTCATCTAGGAGTTCAAGCTAGTTCAAGCGTGTGACTCGAGCATCTTCATCACTGATGAGATTCCTTCAAAGATTCAAAGTGATGGGATCTCTAAATTCAACAACAAGATTGCATTACTTTCTAACAAGGGTATGGAGTGGCGTAGTGGGGGAGATTTCGATGGATGTGTGGTATGTCAAAGGGTGCCAATCTCAGCTAGTGTTATTGACACCTTTTGAGGGGATCTGATGAGGGGTGTTATTGCTTAATGGGTAATAGGGCATGGAGTGTGATGTTGGATATGGTATGCCTCACAAGGTGATTCATAAAATTATTTTTGAAGGATTTCCATTGTTTGGTGATGATGGTGGACAAGATTCATATACATGGAAAGGATGGTTGGATATTTGAATATACCCACATTGATTTGAGAGTGGAGATTACCACCCATAGTAAAGTATTAGTGGTTGTGATGATGAGACTAGTCCAGGTGGGTGGGGGTAAAATCTGCAATGCCAGCTCAACTAGTGTTGTGCCAGCCACATTTTTTGAGGATCTGATGAGGGTCTTGTTGGTTGCCTCCACTTTCCTTGTGGGTATGTGGGGTATGGAGTAATGATGTTGGCTATAATTTGGTATTCCCTCACAAAAGGTGGGTTCATGGTTTTGGGGCTTTCCATTGGCCGGTGTGATGGTGGGCCCGAGGTTATCTGCTGACACTGGAAAAAGGATGGATTTGGATATTTCAATACATGATTTGAGAGTGAATTGCTTCCCACCCGCAAGCAAGTGTCGGTGGTTGTTTGATGATATTAGAAGGTATGATGCGTTGGGTGATGGAAGGAGGGTAAATATTGTCGATCAAGTCAAAACCCCATTGAGAAAAAGGATATGGTGCAATGATAGGTTGCAAATATTATGCAGGAGCATGGATTAAATCTGCATGTTGTTGACAGGGTAGACATTTCTTCACAAACTCAAAAGATTCATGCTCCATAGTAGGGAAATAATATCCAGCTTTGAGAATTATTTTTTCTAGGGCCACGCCATTAGAATGGGATCCATAGAAACCACTATGTACTTTGTTTAATGCAATGTGGGATTCTAATTCATTGAGACATCGAAGAAGAGCGCCATCATACCCTCTTCGATAAAGTGTATCTCCTATGATGGTATAGCAAGAAGTACATTGGATGGATGATTTACGTTGATTGCGAGTGAGATCAGATGGTAAGATGTTATCATGGAGGTAGGCATAAGTGTCATGGTACCAGGATGAATCAAGACCTACGAGATCGCACACCATCTCATTGTCAGGTACATTGTATGCTGGGATTAGGAGTTGCTCAATAAGAAACCCATAGTTTGTTTGATCTTTGGGCATGTTGATGAGGGAACCAATCATAGCCATTGTATTTGCTACTTTGTTCTAGACTCTGTGAATCTAATCAAATTGGATGTAGGTTAAATACCTCTTAAAATCATCCACCATGTGCTTATAAGGCAACAAATTATCGTCTTTGGTTTGAAACTCATCATTGACCTGTTTGACTATCAATTAGGAATCACCGAAGACATAAAGACAAGTAATGTTCCATTGGATGGTGATTTTTAGGCCAGCGATTAGAGCTTCATACTCAACAATATTATTGGTGCATGGGAATGCCAACCTGAATGACTTTTGGATATAATCACCTTGAGGAGTGATGAATAAGACACCTACACCAGCTCCATTATGTGTATATGACCCATCGAAGTAGAGAATCTAGGTATCTATTTCTGTAACTGTAAGGACCCCTTCATCAGGAAACTTGGCTACTAGTGGATATGCATCCACCAAAGGAGCATCAACCAATTGATCTGCTATCACTTGTCCCTTGATTTCTTTTCAATCCACATACTCTATATCGAACTTGCTCAATAACATAACCCACTTGGCCATGTGACCAGTTAAAGAAGTTCTAGATAACAAATACTTATGTGGGTCTACTTTTGATATGAGCTTGATGGGATGACTAAGCATATAATGGAACAAATTTTGTGAACTGAAGACAAATACCAAACAATCTTTTTCCATAGGTAAATAGTTGAGCTTGTAGCCCACGAGTATTCAGCTGATGTAATAGATTGCACATTCCTTAGAGAATTCATCATGTCGTGGTAATAATGCCCCCAATGCAACTGACATAACTAAGATGTATAACATGAGTGGTTTGCCTAGAATGGGAGGCATCAAAATAGGTGGGTGAGCCAAGTACTCCTTAATCTTGTTGAATCCTTGCTGACACTTTGGATCCCATTTGAAGGTGATGTCTTTATGCAGAAGATGTGTGAATGATTGACACTTGTCAGCAAGTTGAGCTATGAAATGTTTGATGGAATGTATCTTTCCTTGAAGACTCCTTAATTGCTTTAGATTACAAGGGGGAGGCATGTCCATTATTGCTTTGGCCTTTTCTGGATCCACTTCAATGCCCCTTATAGAGACTATGAAGCACAATAATTTTTGAGATGTAACATCAAACACACACTTTTTTGGATTCAAACACAATTTGTATTATTGTAACCATTCAAAGATCTTCTTCAAGATCATGGGATGGTCTTCTCTAGTCTTGGAATTCCCCAATAAGTCATTGAAATAATATTCCATTATGATATCGATGAGGTCATGGAAGATAACAATCATCACACATTGGTAAGTTGCTCCTGTATCTTTGAGACCAAAGGGAATGAAATTATAATAGAAGGTGCCCCAAAGGGTAGTGAAGGCAGGTTTATGCTGATCTTCTAGTGAGATTTCTATTTGATTGTAGCCAAAAAATCCATCCATAAGGGATAGCATGGCATGCCCTACTGTAAGATCTACTAGCATGTCGATGTTGGGAAGTGGAAATTCATCCTTTGGGAAAGCTTTATTAAGGTCTCGAAAGTATGTATAGATTCTAATATTCCTATTTGGTTTGGACATAGGTACTATGTTAGATATCTAGTCAGAGTAGTCAATAGGTCCTATGAACCCAACCTCTAGCAATTTCTCTAGTTCTTTCTTGATGAGCAAGGCCACTTGGGGATGCATTTTCTTAGCTTTTGTTTAATAGGTTTGGCATCCAGATGAACTTCCAAATGGCACACAACCAATGTGGGATCTAACCCTAGCATGTCTGAATAGGTCCATGTGAAGTTGATGATTCCTTCCTTTAGCAGGTTGACAATGATGGAATGATCTTCCTTTGAAAATGATTGGGCTACATAAGCGATTTTGAGGTTTTCTTCTTTTCCCAAATTGACTTCTTGCATCTCTTCGACCAGGATTGAAGACCATTCAGAAAAGTTATCTGATTCTACAAGGGGAAGATGAACATCCCCATCTACTAGTGCCTCATTGAGGTTTTCACTATTAGATACACCCTTTATTTTTACTTTTGACGAGTCAACAAGTGCCTCAGAAAGCTTTTCACTAGATGAACCTTTTTTATTTTGCTTCTTTTTACTTTTGTGGTTAGGGTGTTCATATTCCCCCAATCCCATGAGATGTACATAAGTGTCCACTGAAGGAAATGTATCGATAGGTGCACTACCTTGTAGGTCCCAATCGATAAGGTTGAGATGACAGAGGGAAAGGGTAATGGTAAGGACAAATATGGATTCAAATAGGGAAGGGAGATCAACATCATCGTATGAGAGTATGATGGATTCTTCCTTAGGTATGTCTTCTTGGAAGTCATTATCTGAATTGACATTATTAGATGTACTAGTTGATGGTGTAGGACCCTTTTGCTTGTCATCATAGCCTAGGCCTACACGTTTGGGTTGCACATGTGTTTCAATAGGTTGCAATCTGCAATGTTCCTCTATGCCAAGACCCCCCCTTGATAATTGTATTTTTCAACTAACTTGGAAGCATGAGGATAAGTCTCTTGGAAATATTCAATAAGAGGGGGTGAAGGCTCAAGTTCTTCCCTGTATATCTGCTGACTGATATCATCGTCTGGCTGATCTTGCTGTGTTCCTATAGACCAGAAGGTGGTCGAACCAATGTTCTTAGACCTGAGAGTTTTTGTCTTCTCTTCCTCTTTCGGTGTAGATTGAGAAGGTTGACCATATGTGTGAGGAGATGGTGGCATGGTTGCCACATTAAGAGTCGTGCACATCTCATATTCCCCATAGCCTTTATCAATGATCTAGAATTTTGTAATGGTTGATTCAAATGTGGTGGATGGAATGGATGATGTAGTGGATGATGAGTTGGAGGATGGATTGGAAGATGATGTCTAGGGTGCCCCCACTTTGACTCCTGGACAATGTCGAGAATGAGGAAATGAAGCTTCTAGAGCACGACAATACTTAAATGGCTGAGGATCAAGATGAATGTTTACTTCCATCCCATTGTATGGGAACTTCAAAAATTGATGATACATGGATGGAAAGGCTTGCATGGCATGGATTCATGGGCGACCAAGGAGAAGGTTGTATGGGAGGTCCAAATCAAGAATGTGGCATGTGGTGTACTGCACAATGGGGCCAATTTGAATTGGAAGACAAATATTCCCTTCATAGTCCCTTTCTGCATTATTGTAAGATTTGATAATGATAACCTAATTATTCATGTTAGCATGGTGATACCCTACCTATTTTATGAACTTTAACTTTTACAAAGGTTAAGGGAAGATCCCTTATCTACTAGGACCCTTTTCACTTTATGGTGGGCTACAAGGACTTCGATGTGTAGGGTGCGATTATGGGATGAATTGACTGATGGAATATCATTTTGACTAAAGACCAACTAATATGTGGATGACATATGTCCTACTAATGCTTGAAATTGGGTAGGATCTATATCATTAGGTACGTATGCATCTTGAAGAGATTTGGTTAGGATCTCTTGATGGATGGGGGAAGACTTAAGCAAATCCAAGATGGATATTTGAGCAGGAGTCTTTCTAAGATGACCAAGAATATTATATTTGGATCTCACAAGAGTTGGCTGGAATGATGTGGAAGGCCCAGGAACAGATATGCGGGTGCAGCATGTAGTGACAACACATTGGGGGTCTTTACCCTTGACACAAATCATGGAAACACGTGGTTCTACTCAACTAATGCACATAACAATGCCATCATAGTTATAGGGTACATTCTTATATCTAATGTTATTCGTGTTGTTACTTTGGTATTGCTATTGCTAGGCGTGGGATTAGCATTGGAGGTATTGGCACCTTGATTGTGCTTTGGGGAAAGCATTTTGATATACTTGGAGCTGAGCATTGGATGATGTCGCCTAATTCACATCCACTACTATATCACCTTGATCTATAAGATATTGGATATATGTTTTAAGTCCTTGACACTTATTAGTGGAATGACCTTTAATTTTGTGTAAGTCACAATAATCATTTTCCCTATACTAGGCAGGTTTTGGTTTTGACTCGTCAAAGGGCTTAGTCACAGGGTAGGTAATTGGATAGCCTGCTTGAAGCAGCCTCTTGAAAAAAACATCTAAGGGTTCTCCCAAAGGAGTGAATGAACATTTATTGTTCCCTTGATTGCCTTGATTGGACTGTTGGGGAGGATTAGGTGCACCATGCGGTATGGATATGACATTGGCGATCGATTTTTGATTAGGGAAATATTTTGATCTTTGTGAGGTGTTAGCTACTTGGAGATGCTTAGTATCAGTGATACCATCATTGACAACATTTTTGGTTTTATTCTAGTAGTGGGACTTATCTCCGAATGACTTATCTTTATCTGAGTTATAGATTTTGATTTGTCCCTTAGCAATGAGGGCCCCTCTCAATGGTAGTGCCCTTTTGTATGATCTTTGAAAAGGTGGTAACACAATGAAGATTAAGATTATGTGCCATGTCAAGATGGGCGTTTGCAATGAAGATGATCACCATGTCCTTCTCATTGAGATGGGATTTTAATTGACTAGTGAAGGCACACCACCTTTGTAAGTAGCTCGTAAAAGTCTCTCCCTCACGTTAATTTTATTTGAGATCTAAAGTATAAATGTCCTCCAAGTTGAAGGAGAAGTGTATAGCAGATTTCTTTGAAAAATCCACAAAAGAAGAGATTGACCCCTTTGGGAGACCCATGAACCAGTCTAGAGCTTGCCCTATTAGACTCCTAGGGAATAATTGTAAGAGATAATTGTCATTGTGCAGGACTTCTTGGCAATGTGTGTAAAATTATTGTAGGTGGTTTCTTGGGTCACTCCTTTTGTATTTATCAAACTTCGACATTTCAAAGTGCTTAGGAAAGAGGACAAGCGAGATGGAGGGATCAAATGGGTAGGGACAAATCTCTTCAAATTTGAAAGACTTTTTGGATGTCCCTGCTTGCAAGTCCTTTAGGGTGGCTTTTATCTCTTCCCAATCCTTATTGACAAGTGTCGATGGGGGAGGATTGGTCGGGTTGGACTAATTTTAAGGGGCATATTGCTGATATGATGGAGATGGAGTTAGGATGGTTTGATCGTGTGATGGGAGAGGTGAATATGAAGGGGTTTTCTAATATTGATTGGGATACATGGATTGGGGGTTGGCATAAGATGGTTGATATGATTGCAAGGCTTGATAATACTAAGAGGAGCCCCCCTGCTAATATGATGGAGGTGCTTGATAATAAGAGGAGGAGGTACCCTGCTGATATGATGGCTGTTGTTGGGAGTAATATGGATTGGATTAGTAATTGCAAGCAGTTTGCTGTTGGGACACATACAAAGGTTGTTGCGGGTTGGGTTGCTGATAGTGGATGCTTTGTTGTGATTGTTGGGGATTAGTGTAAGATGTTTGTTGTTGGGATTGTTGGGGATTATGATAAGAATAATTGGGGCTAGGATTGGATGCAGTGGGTTGTGCATAATAGGTGCTTTGAGGATGGTATAGGTATTGGGTAGCAGGGTTGCTTGGAATTTCTTGGTGGGATTGTTGTGATTGTGTCAGGATTTAGGTATGCTAAGTGGGTTGTTGGTAAGATGGCAGTTGCTGATAAGGAGGTCGAGATGGGATTTGGGGTTGCTGAGGGATTTGTAGTTGTTGATAAGGTAGGATTTGTTGTGATATTTGCTGGTGAGGAGGAACTTGTGATTGATGAGGAGGTTGCTACGGATTACCCTGCTATTGATGCGAGTGGTTGATGTTGTGTTGGGATTTGCATGTGATGTGGGGGTTGTGAGGAAATTTGGGTATGTTGTGGTGGTTTTTGATGAGGTGGTTGCAATGGTGGTGCCTGCTGTGGGTTACCCTAAGGCTGATGTAAGGATGGGATATTGCCTTGAGGCAGTTGTTGAGATGTGAATGGAGGTGGTGGTAAGTTTAGTGTAGGTGTAGATCCAGGAGGTGGAGGTGGCATGACAAAAGGATTTCCCCTAGTATTCCCTAATAATTGATTCGATTGATTTAGCGAGAGAGGTGGTGTGAATGGTGTGAGGGTTGAACTTTGTGGGATATTTAGGCTTGGTAGGTTAGGTAGACCTTGCAACATACCAAGGCGAAGAGGATTGTTAGGATCAGGGCCTTGGTGATTGTTAGGGTTAGGCAGTGCTCCCATAACCAAAATTGGAGCCCTCGGGGATGTTATTTGATAAAGAAAAACATTGCCAAATCTGGGTTGATACCAACTGCCTTGTGGTGGACCTTGGGGGACGTATGAATTGCCTGGATAGTTCTAAGAATTTTGAGGATCTTGCAGCATAGGAGGTGTAATGTTGACATATTTGGATAAGTCAAACCCCGATGGTAGCTTGATACCTTTTAGGAGTAATGTGGTGAGGATTTTATCCCCACGCTCATCAAAAAGATGATCTATCATTTGTACATTGGTGGGATTGCTAAGGTATTTGTCAACTGTGAGCTCAGGTTGGTTCACCATACTTTTGTCGGGAGAAGATTAGGTGTGAACCTCAGTGTTAGATTGTGATGAGCCACCATTGGTGGGTTAATCTTGTGGAATTTGAGGCTAAGAACCTTGGGATTGTTGTTGGGCCATGAGTTTCCTTGCTTGCAATCGGGTGGTAACGGGCATGAAATTGCAAAATGACCCAAGGACTAAGATGACACTACTCCATAAGATACACCTAAATGATGACTAAAGGATTGATTAGATTAGATGATTGATGGGATGAATTGGATAAGTGATTGGATTAGATTCATTCAAGTTGATTGATGTGATTAGATGATTGATTGGATTGATTTGATGAGACTAACTCTAAACCAAGTTTAGGGGTTTAACTACATGCCATATGATGCTAATGATTGGATTGTATTACAAAAAGGATGATTACGACACCGAATCTACCTCAATATGGAAGTA
>VDFB02193191.1:0-19975 GCA_007258455.2 Sequoia sempervirens
CATTATGTCTTGCTAGACATGTTCCTCACAAACACAAAAAGTCATGTCAAAATTAAGATATAATACGAGTGTATTATAACACGCATGTGTTATATCTTGCTTTGGGAATCCCAAAGCTTTGGGATTTGTATTTTCCTTAGAATGCCAACCCAAAGGCTTGGAGGGAATTCCCAACAACCAAAGACATGTTTTTGAAAATTCTACAATTTTTCACATAATCGGGTTCATGCTCACCATTAGGATTGCATGTGGTTCAATATCAAAGAATTTGAACACTTGGGCAATGTTAGGTTCTCTCTGAGCTATCCAAAAGTTTTTTTTTTTTCACTTTCTGACAATGTTAAGCCTTTCATCCATAATTTCTTTTGTTTGTGTCTCCTTTTTACCAAAAAAAATAGTGTTTATTTTTTTTTCATTATAAATTAACCGCTCATCATAATTTCAAATAAATTAAATTTTTAGAATCTAGACTCCATTCTACAATTATTTTTAAAAAATCTATTACTTTCCAAAACTTTTAGGGGTAGCAAAAACAAAATTATGCTTTTTAGGAAGTGTCCACTAAGAAAATTTGTAAAAAATCAAATATTCATTAAAAATTTATTAGAAAAATTGTGCATCAACTATATACTACTAGCTAACTTCTGACAATAGTGATTTTAAAAATACAAAAGATTTCACCATGCTAGGGTTGTACAAGAGTTTCTTTGTTATGTTTTACTGACAAAAACTATGCTCAATTTCATGTCCAAGGTTAGTATTTCCTAAGTTTAGAAACAAAGTGGCCACTTAAGCCTCCTTTTTGGGAACCATCTTGGTGCACTTACCCAAAAGGTAGATATGTTTGCATATATATTTTTGAATGTTTCCTAACTATTTTATGAATTTATTTAGAGATTTACCTAAGGAGGGTAGGTTGAAAATAATAGCTTCAACATTCTTCCCTCGTACTATTTTTAGTTGGTCTTTTCTCAAACTCCATTTACCTCTTTTAGAACCATCTAGGTTGAAGTAAACCTTAGTAAGGATAGGTTTTAATTTTTGCATAGATTCTAGTCAACATATTGATATAGGTCAATATTATTTGAAATCACTTAAACAAGTGAGAACAAATAACCTAGAAGCTTGCAATTTTTGCACATAACATTAGTGTTTTAGAAGTTTTTTAATTTTTAATTTTCATTATTTTTTATTTATATCTTAGGTTAATAGGCAACATTATAGTGAAATAGAAGCTATCAAAATATATGCCTTCAACCATTTAATAAATTTCAAATCCAGATGTAGATAGTTGAGACTACTAAACAAACAGCTAGAAACATAGAATCAACATTCCAAGAAGAACAAGGTTAAACACATTGAGCATGGGTGAAATCTGTACAAGGGGCACAAGAACATGAAAAATAATAGGAAAGAGCCCCAGTCTATTTAACATGTAAATTAATAAATAAAATACTTCAAAATATTCCTATAATTTTTTTTTATCTTGAGTTGAGTCAAAGAAAACTAGCATAAAAATATAGTGAGGCTTCCATAATTGTGAAAAACATTCTCTTAAATTAGAGTTATTATGGCTTCCATTATGACCATAAATTTGAGTAGCAAAAAAAAATTATGTTGTTAGATGGTCAGTGCTCCCCTCAGGATTCATGAAATGACTTAACCATCTCCCATGGATCTATTAACTATGGTGGTTGTATCAAGCATTAGCATGTCGACCTTTAGGTGCAACCACAACTATGGGGCCAACAATTGGTATTAGAGATGAAGGTGTTGGGTCTAAATCCCATTATGTAGCATTGAGGGGGAGATTATTGGTAGATGGTACACACTCCCCTTGATATTTGTGACATAGCTTAACCGTCTCAGATGGATCTATTAACTCTAGCAGTTGTGTCAGGCATTAATAGATTGACCTTTTGGTGCAACCAAAAATGTGGGGCAAACAAATTATTGAGTCACTTGTGTCTATAGTCAATAGCACAATAGGAGTGCAACCATTGTTTACCACTGTCTCCATGTAGTGGATGTCAACTGATTGAAAATTTATTAGATTTGATTATAGAAGAATTCTAAAATTCCATGTTTTCCTCTCTTGTGAGGGGGGTTATCCACTGAATTTGGAGGCCTGCGAATTGATTTTCCAAGAAACAAGTTGATTTCCAAATTTCCATTAGTTTCTTGTCAATTACAATCATTCTAGTCCATTTGTACATAAAGAGAGGTAGCTGAGGAAGCTTCCTATTTTAGATAAATGTGAGCATGCTAGAAATGATGTCTTTGTAGATTAACTAGTAGTGCTCAAAAAGACGTCTAAATCTTATGTTAGACTACAAGAAACTAGTCATTCCAAAACCCCATAATTTTAGATCCACTCTTAGAAATTATGAATAGTTGAAGTTGCAAACAAATTTATGCTTAAGTTTATTATGAATAGTGTGAAGCAACATCTATATAGTTATATAATTAAAATTGGTCTTAGTTTAAAGGGATAGTTTAGATCTACCTTTTGTTCAAAGTGAATAGACTTAAATCTCAATTATAGTAATATTGGGTTAATTTAGTTTATTGGGTGTAGATTAAGCTATAGCTATAGACACATATGCATAGGGGTGGTGCACATCTCATTTATCATGCATGAAACTTAAAAAAAAAAAGAAAAAAAAAAAGATTAATATGAAATTTCCTTCCTTATCACCAAAGTCCATTGTTGTTCAAAACCATGATAATTCCTCTTACCTATGCAACACTATGGCTTAGGAATATACTTATTAATTTGAACCACACATTGTTTATTACATTTTAAGAACAATCTTCAATAAATTATTGGTTAATAGAAGTTTATTATTGGTAAAAATGTCCCTTTTATTATCTACCATTCATGAAATTGGGGTCAACTTAGTCTCAATAGCAATTGCCTAAATTTGTAGCTTATTAATTTTTAGATCTTTAGGTTCAACTACTTTTCATATATGTTATTTGAACAATATTTTTTGTTTTCTAAACCAATAATATCTACCAATAACGATCTGTAGTATATTTGTAGTAAAAATTCCCATGAAAGTGTAAAGGTCTGAAATTAATATAAATTTAGAGTTAGAATTCTAATCTTCTATCAACATCTCAACTTAAGGATTCATATTTTTAAAAATTATAAAAGCTTATATGAGCACAGAATACTACAAGCTAATTTTAATGAATTTAACACACAAGATATCATGATTTTTTTATCATTGCATGAAGACAAAAATAATATATTTATGCTAAGTGATGTATGAACAATAGGAATGCATGAAAAAAAGGATAAATAATTGGAGGTAGAATAAAATGACTTGCATGTCAATTTACTATAGAAATTATTTATTATTTATTTATTAAAGAGTGGGATAGCAAAAAATACATAAAATAATTTGCATGATAGAAATATGTACTAATTTATTATTTTATTAAGGTTATACTCATTTAAACTTTGAAATTGCAAATGTTTTAAAAAAATTATTCATCCATATTATGATTAGATGATGAATTAAGAATTTTTATTTATTATTTATTTATTAAAGAGTGGGATAGCAAAAAATACATAAAATAATTTGCATGATAGAAATATGTACTAATTTATTATTTTATTAAGGTTATACTCATTTAAACTTTGAAATTGCAAATGTTTTAAAAAAATTATTCATCCATATTATGATTAGATGATGAATTAAGAATTTTTATTTTTTTTGAGTGTTTGTGGAAAGTTTTCCTTTGAGGACGAGTGCTAAATATAGGTTAATAGGGAGCATAGAATCTACTTTTCCTAGTTCTACTTTTATTAAGTTGTATAGAGCGTTATGCTTGGCCAAGAGACTTAGACAATTAAAATAGATGGATTTATTATATTTATTTTCTCTTTGCTATATTCTAATATTGATCATAACTATTGGCAAATAATGTAATATATTACATTATTACATAGACGTTTTCACCATTGCCTTGATTGCTAATGGTTGCTCATAGTTATTTCAACTATTCAACTACTTCCTTTGTGTATAAATGCCGATGTATACCATGAAATCACACAATTTAGTTTTATGCATTTCGCTGTCATTTGTTATTAGAGCATCTAACTGCTCGTGTGCCATGTGAGGAATCATTTAACTTAATATCGTCCAACAGAAGGGGGACAAATGTTGCATTGCTTGTTTTGGTCATTGCATGTCAAAGTATGTATTTTTATCTAGCATAATGATTTGCAGTTAGTATTCCTTGTTTCAGAGCAGTTGTTCCCATGGATTTTGAGATGATTGCAGTTGCTCTTGAAAGGCATCTACTATCTATGATAGAGTGAAGAGATGCTTGTGTGATCAGGAGTTTGGCATTTCAAGTTTCTATAGGTTGATGCTCACTGTTCTCTAGAACAAACAATTATAGGAGCTACGATTAGTCTTGGCTAGAGAAAAAGAAGTTGTTGTGCATAGCTGAGATACATCATGAAATAAGGGGATTGCTGGAGCTTCTAATCTTGTTTTAGAGTTTTCAAACTGACATAGATTTGATTATTCTCTTTTCCCGTCGTTGCCCTTTGCTTTGTAGACTATCGGTCATCTTTTATAGGTGGATATTTAACATTATTCATATCATTCAGATCTCCATTATTGGATAATAGAATTGATCCTATAATTTTTATTGATTTGCATAGATAATGGGCTTTAAGATAAGAGTGTGAAGGTTGGACGGTCTTTTGCGAATACCGCTAGTGATTTATCCGAAAGGGATTGACTAGTTCAGAATGTATTTTGAAGTTAAAGATTTGAATGAGTGAAGGAAATTGAATGCTCTTCTTTTGTGTGGAGAAGAGTGATCTATATGGTGCAGTGCTTTGACTCCCATAAGTCCATCGTATTCATTGAGGGTATGAGATCATAGTTTTGATTGCATCTACTCATTTTGAGGATTTTTATTTATGCAAATGGTTGGTTATGGTTATTATTTATTAGTCCCCACCTTTATAGCAGGAGACAACTTTTTTTGGTTGAACATATGTCATACTAATCCATGCTTTGGGAATCGAGCAGAGGATATAATGTAATGCTAAGCCAAAGTTTTGATTTTTGCTTTATTTTCTTGAATTTATATTTTCCATTTATCTCCCTTCCCATTGGTTAGTGGCTAATTTGCTAGGGTTTACATTTCTGCAGAATTAGTTTGCTATTTTTTTTTAGGAAGGGCACATGGTCTATGAAGGGGGTGCATGGCAGTATATTACTTCCACATTTTGCGGTAAGGGATAGATGGTTTTAGGCCCAGGCCCCCTCTTCAAACCAGATTTTTATTTGTCTCCTTTTCTTTGGTTGCTAATCATTCATTTTGTTGCAGGGTTGATACAGTGCTCGAAGTCCATTATTGACAAAGAAAAATGAAATGGATTGGTGGAACTACATTTTGAAAGGTGAAGTTGTAAGAAATACTCAGAAAGCAGAGCCTGAGAATAGAAAGCTTTCTAGTATGGATGCAGAAACAAGGTAAATAGTGGAAGCAACGATGGTATTCAATTACAACTTTTTACTAGATATGTTCTTTGTGGTTTTTCTACCATTTCAAGTATTTCATGCCCCTTGCTGGACCTATTGGAATGGCTCTGAGAGAGGAGTCTTGAGGGCACTGGTTATTTTCATACATTTATGGTAGAAATGTAGATTTGTGATGAAAACTCTTCTTTTTTCTAGAATGGAAATGAAGCAGAAAATTGACAAGAGGAACGATAGGGGAAACAAGGGGCGCATCGGTTTCAATCCTTGAATAAGATCTTAGTTTGGTATTCAGGTTTAAGATTCAATATTCATGTGGAGATCTGATATAGAGTTGGGGTTATATAGTTAAGATATTCAAATTTCCATTGTTAATCATTTTAGTATATTTGTCTTGAATCAGTTGTGTTGTATAATGTGTCTATATTTAGAGTATTTTGTGGTGCATGATTTTGGGGTTGATTTTGCTAGGTGTGAACTAGTTATTTCAAGTGGTGGGGTGACCGAGAAGTTGACATATGGACTATTGAAGACATTTATTGCATCTCAAGATAGTCGATGAGAGAATTGGAAGGGTGGCTCTTCCATTGTGTTGGAGGTGGCTAGTGGAGTTGAAAAATCATGGTTTACTAAGGGCATGCTTCAAAGGTATGCAAGCCTTCCTATAGTTTTTAGAGACTGATTCTTAATGCTAATTGAAGTGAAGAAAAGAAAGGTGTTACTTTAATTTTGTAGATTTGCTAAAAAGATTATTATTAATGTGGATCTATCCATTTGAGTAATGAGTGCAATCCATAGCTTTTGATGTACCAATTTGATCAATTTCTTGACAAGGTCTTCAATTGTAATCTATAATAAGTTTGTTAGATTTGTGAGCACCCTAGAGGTTCTTGAGCAAATTACCACAATAAAAATATAAATTGTATAGATTGAGGAATCTATTAGTGTCCAATGCAATGAGGCTTCTTTGGTGGTGACCATTCTAATCAATTTTTCTATTATCCTCTTATGTGCAATTTGTCATCAATGTACAAAATTAACTCTATTATTATTTATCCTTTTGCAGTTGTTGAAATACCACCTAAATCCAATGCAAATGGATCCATAGAAGGTATACATATACTGATTGACCCAAATGGAAAGTGTGCACATTAGCATAATAAGTGACTTCTAGTGTAATGCCCAAAATCTACACACTAAACATCCTAACAAAACTATAACAACCTTAACTAATTTTGCAATAATTTTTTTTTCTTTACTTTTAAGACAATAGCAGCATAATCCACTACATAAGATTATAGTCAGTGATCACTAATTCGAAGCAAGGATAAAATTGATTTACTATTTTTAACATTGGAGCCTATTTATTTAGGGTCGACTTAACATACCTCTTACATTCCATCGTACTAAAGTTTCCTCACTCCCAATACATGCTCCTACAAGGTCTACATGACTTGGCACCCACAAATGATAAATGGTAGTTAGCACATGTTCAACAAGAAAAACTATACAAATCAACGGTAGTTTACAATGTCGAGGGAAAAAGACGAGTCTAAAATAGTGACTTAGAAACAAAATAATCCTAAGGGCCTGTCGTAATTCCTCAAGGGCTCATCTTCGATGACCTTTCCTATGTATATAATTCACAGAGGAATCATAGTTTGACCAATTTGAGTTCTCCCAACTCATTTGATTGACTAACAATAACACAATAACACTAAAGTATGCCAACTCAATTCTTTACTCAAATTCATCACATGACCCATACAAACCACAAACTATAAAAAGTGGGTACACAACCCTTTCTAGGGTCCACTCCCCCAAACAGTTTCATAGTCGGCTGCCACCCACTAAGGTGAAGTCAGGGGTTAGTAACCTAGATGAGGGTATACTAGGAAACACACTCCAAGGTTATTTTCTTGAGTTTGAAAAAGGGAAATTCTATGTTTACTTAGAACATAAAGTCATACACAATGAAAAAAATTAGTCTAAGAAGTCCAGTTCTTGCAAAATTAGTCCAATTTTGGTAGTAATCTACTTTGCAAATTAAATCATAAGAAAAATTTCCCCTATAGGGTTCTTACAAAAATTAGCCAAGTAGTCAAACAATGTTATTCACCATTCTCTAAATTTTCAAGTCTTTATTAAACAAGGTAAAAAGATAAGGTGAGAGAACGATCAAAATAACAATTTTAATTCCCAAATATAAAATAAAACTAAGGGTAACAATGTTCTACAATATCCCCTTTTTAAAAAAAGAAAAGAAAAAGTCAGATTATATTTATCCAGTAGTTCCCATTAGTTACTTATTATTCCCTAAAATATTAATGTTGATTTTCTATGTTCAGTGTTTACAACTCACCCACATGATATCAAAATAAATATGAATAGATAGATAAGTATTGGGCAAAACTATATAACATTAGTTATAGCATATAAAAATAAAACTAATGGAAAGCCACACATACAATGATAGAACATAGCGATAATGGTTAGTAACATGCTATTCAAAAATACTATTGGGATCTACTGCAGGTTAATAAATAAATGTTCCAAATACTAATTTTATAAATTAAGACTATGAATATTAGTGTGTTCCAAATACTAATTTTATAAATTAAGACTATGAATATTAGTGTGTATTTACTAGAATGTAAGTGAGAACCAAATTGATGGATGTATATAAGACATTCTAAAGAATATACCATTAGTAATCATTTGACAATACTATACTTATTTCAAAATATGCTATCATATAATTTTGCAAGGGTATAATTATTCTAAGATTTACATAGCATTCATATCATATGTAATTTAATCATACATAATCTACTTACAACCCCAATACTTAAGATATAATTAACTAGCCTATCTATTTATAGAATAATATAGAGACCAATACTATCTATTCCATCCATTATTCTCAACCTCAATGAAACACATCTCATCTATTTATAATTAAATAGAATAAAGATGGAAATTATCAATTTCAACATGATATTTAGAAATAGAAGTAGTGAATTCAAATTGAATGATTGCAAATTAAATAGGTGCTTGGAAAATGAGACTTCCAACCACTTAATTGACTTCTAACATCAACATGTACAAATATTAAGTAGGAATTTAAACAACCTTAATACACATAATTATAATTCACCTACATACTTTAAAAAAAATCCATAACCTTCTACTTAATAGATAATTTTATTATATTATTAAAAAGAAGAAAATACCCAAATTTATTGTACACGTCTAATCTATATTTATTTACTAAATGTCAACTTAATTCCATATTACTCTCATATTACATTTTGTAGTGAAAACAAATATATGGAAAACTATGATAAAATTCTTGTATAATTACTTACCAATTTTCAGTTTGCTATTTTTTTGGTAGCAAAATAGGGAAACCTTTAAATGATTGTAACTTTAATTTCACTGGGCAAATTTCAAATTCAAAATGTTCGGAATGGTGGAGGAATGAAGGATAAAACCAGAAAATGAATTGCAAAATCTCAGCCATGCGGCAATTTTCAATTACGTAGTTCACTAGATTACCTCAAACAACAGTGGCAATAAAATAATCCTGATTTGTAAATCAACAGTTCACAACCAGCTTTAGTTGAAAATGGAAAAAAAAATCTGTGGAAGAATTTCTATAAAACATAAATGCATAAAGTTACTCAAGAAACCAAAAAAAAATCTAAAATGAAATTCACTTGAAAGCCTATTAATTTTACATTTATGAATTTGGCCAAATTGCTTGGGCAGATTTGTCGAATCTACTATAAGAATCAATTGTACAGCTATAACGTTCAATACTTGCCTTGAAAGATCTTTGCTTATTATTTTCATATACCAATCAAGTTTAAGAAAACTTAGAAAGCTATTCCATAAAATTTTGCTGCAAAAATTTTCCAGACATTAATGATTTTTTTGTAGATGCTGTATGGCGTTGTATGATGCAATCTCTTTTGACAGGATGCCCCAAATAAATGTGGTCTCATGGAACGCCAAGATTGAAGGATAGGCACAACGTGGTTTTGTTGTAAAGGCTTAGAAGCTCTCAAGCAAATAAAGTGCTTGATTACAATAAAAATCAGGGAGAAAAGTAATGTGCCTGATTAAGACAATAGGAGAGTATCTACATAGAATTAATACAACTTCCCAGACCCATACATATTAGGGTTTTCGGCGATAGCATTCCCAAATTTAAACTCATAACTCTAAGTATTTTATCTACCCTTGGTAAATATCTCAGATTTTATTTTCCTTACTTTTTTATTTTGTGCACAAAAATGGATTTATTACATAGGCTTTAGAAACTCTCAAGCAAATGCAATTAGGCAGGTGGAGATCAGAACAAAACAACAGGCAGAAACATCCAACTAATTATTTAGCAAAAGGCCATAAAAGAAAATATAATGTCTTCAAGCGACTTGTTGCACTTTTCATGCTCAGTGAGACGGAAATTTGAATTTCAAACTGCTGTATGGTGTAAGAATTATGAACATAAATAATAGATTACTAAGCTTACTCCTGGACATTCAACAATTGTATATTCTGTGCATCTTTATGCGACTGGCTCTTGGATAGATTTTATTGGATAAATATTGTACTGTCATGATTTTTACTTGTTTTAGTTCTATCTGCCAAATCCTGCAGAATGCAGAAGCATAGATAAGACACGTGAGTTGTCTGACAGAATGCCTCAAAGAAATGTGATCTCAGAGGTGGCGGTGATTGCAGGATATGCAAGAGATGGCTTTGTTTACAAGGAATAGGAAGCTTTGGGCAAAAGCAAGTGGTAAGTGTAAAGCTACATTCCATAATCTTTGCCAGTACCCTTCCAGTCTATGCCAAATTGGGAGCTTTGAATAGGTTATGGACATACCTCCTAGCATTCATATAAAATCTACAATATATATTAATTATCCTGATATATACTTCACTACGTAGGATAAAAGCATGCCGAAATGTTAAAACATAAATGTGCTCATTATTAGGATCTTGAGGTAATATTCTATTTAAATAAACATACTCTAAAACCATTGTAGAAACCTTATTTTCAGGCTGCAGCTTCCCAATTGGAGAAGTGAAAGGTCAGTACCAGGGAGGAAGAGCTTGGAGGAGCAAAACCACATCAGTTGTTCCAGCTGCAACTGCTTGCCATTTTCTTTCTTTTCTGCTGATTCCACATCTCTTGCCCGCATCCTCTCCGGTGCCCTGGCTTCCATTATTTCCCAGCATCCCCCCTGCCTGCGCTACGATGGGAGCTTTTTGGAGACTTCTCCCTTATTTTCTTTTCCAGCTGTTGAATTTGCAACTGTCCAGTTTAGCTACGTATGTGACATGCAGAGCACAGACAAGGCACGTGGACAGAAGACATCTTTGCAATTTATTTTATTCACCTAAAATACCACATAATATTTTCTAGGGATATTAATTCTCGCTTTTGGAGATGATCAAATAGGGTTGTGTATATTTCCTCACATGCTGCATAAGTTATCTTTGGAAAGTGAAGAATAAAATTATTTATATCTTTATAAAATTTCTTTAAAATTTGGTTAAACTTCTCAGCCATATTCAGATATTTTAACATCCATTAAATTTATCCCTAAAGGTGTATTGTTTTTTTTTCAAACTCATGTCTCATTGAAAGTTCACTAATTTCTTTTGACCCCCCATACATTTTGAATTCAACTTAAACATTTATTCGATGAAATCAACTTGAACATTTAACTATGTACTGAATATATTTATGTTTTATCCAATAAAGATATGTCATATGGTTTTGATGAAATTGTAGATTCCTTAATTCCTCTCAAATTTATTTAGACACAATATCTATATTTTCTCTTAAGTTTAATATACCTTTCATATCTATCTTTCTATCTATTTACATTTATATCCACTTTTTCATTTGTTTCTTAATATTCTAATATTTCCAAAATCTCTTCTTTTTGAAATCAAATATCTATTTGCTTACTTATTTTCTTAACTATTATTCATTAAAGCTTAAATATTTTAATTGTTAAACTAAGGTTAATGATCCCTCAAATTATTTATTAAGTGTAGCCTTAATGTTAGATAGATATTGGATTAAATGCAAATATTCACTCATATTACTTCAAATTAGTTTGTTCCATTCTCTGAGTCTAGAATGTCTAAACAAGTGTATTTACTTAAAACAATGAGGAAACTATGTCTACTATTATTTTATTTTAAAGCATAAACTTATGTATCTTTGCTAGCTACCTAAAGAGGTCAATCAATAATAAATTTATCACTCACAAAGATAATTTCTTTTATATGCCCACCAAATACATGATTCCTTGTATATTTGGAAGTGGCCAATAAGTTGGTCAAACCTAAAGGTAGCTTGATCTTAGACCCCAGTTCCAACTCTAAGATACATCCTAATTCTCTATTAGAATTCTAGAGGAAAACTCACATATTCACATCAAGTTAGAACAGGGCGATAATTACTCTAAAATTTCATCCAAGCTTGGATTATATTTTAGAAGACTATAAACAACAAGGCTTAGAGTAGGTATGATTAACGATGAGGGGTTTACTATCTATTGAATCATGCCTATAAATAGGAACCTATAAATTAGGAAAATGGGCTCATTTCAATAATCAACATTGTTATGCATAAGCAATTATATTAATGGTTTACAAGTGGGAATAATTATTACCTTGTGTCTACAACATGTAAGGATGTATATTTAGCAACTAAATAAATGATCAAGAACATTACCCTCAAGAATATAGTATGTCTTAAAGATGTTTGAGAGATGTAGATAATCAATTAAGATGCTCTAGGTCAAATCATGAAAGCATATGTGAAAGATAATAATAATACTTTTTTTATCACATGTATATGATACTAATAAGGCTCATATAAATATTGTTTCTGTTTTAGTGCTCCATTTAAAGTGTAAAATACAAATGATATGCAACTATGTAATTCCTATCTAGAGGTGGGACCTCACATCTAGACCATATACCTTCAATTTCCTTTCAGCATTACCTCTTTGTTGTCGTTTCTTTCCATTTTTGGCTATTTGTTCACTTGAATTTCCCATTCATTATATTTTCCATTCAAAGTTTAAAGGCGATGATGATTCCTACATAAACCATTTCCATTTGTTACATGCCATTTCATTTTTCCATCTACATTAGGTTGGTCACTATGATCTTTTTAGTTATGCAATAGAATTATCTATTTTAGGTTTCTTATCTCGATTCCTTTTTCACTTTTCCTTAACATAGATACTATAATTTTGTTGGAATTTTTTATGAGGGTATGTGCAGGATCATGATGGGCCAAAACATGGTAATATGATGGGTATGTGTATGGTATATGGCTGATGACTTTTTTTTACCCAAAATTGATGAAATGAAAAGAGTTTTTAAAGGAGATTCTCACCTTTCCACCAATATAAATTATGCTATAATTTGAATTTAATAAATAATTATTATTCATTTCTATTTGAATTGACTAAAGTCCTAATTGATAGGATAAGAAAAACATCTATAGCTTTCAAATGGTATCACATTTTTTGAATCTGAAACATGTGTCACATTCCATGCTTCACATACTATAGGATTAAAAAAAGAATTTCATGAAGTTTTGACCAAGTTAAGATTGGTGGAAATATGATTTTTATATTTTAAAAGTTGTAATAAAAATTCATAATTAATTGTTTACTTGGAAACAAATTACAAAAAAATATAAAAAATATGCATCACATCAGGATATGAGTCCTCTACTTATATCTAAAATCTTTATAAAACATATTATCATTTTATTGTGGTTTGGGTGGTTAGATAGACACCTACATATTTTTTCCTTGAAATTTAAGTACTACTGCATTGAAATTTCAAATTTTCACCAAATAGATATATGTTTTTTTAAATAAACCTAGTAGTTTAGAAACTAAATTCAATTTGCTACATATTCTATTGTTACATATTGTTGAAATAATATAGATAACTTATTCAAATTTTTATGTCAAGTTGCCTAACTCTATTTATTTTATTTTTTCACCATTTAATGGCTTGTTTTTTCCATGATGATCTTGCACATATCCATGAGTTGTAATTTAATATAAAAATAAAAGTTTTGTTTTCCTATCTAAAGATCAAGAATTTTAGAAAATATTGATGTATTGTAATTGAACAGTAAATGGAATAAATACCATACCCTTCTAATGAACTGTTTATCATAGGTTATTTAGATAGACAAGAATTTACCATGTTTCTCCCATGTGGAATACTGGCTTTTTTTTGCATTCAACCCTCTTAAAATTGGGAGCCATGAACATTGTGCTTTTCAATTCGTTGGGCTAGAAATAATAGGCTTTTTGTATTAATAGTTTAGGTCTAGACATTTAATGAGAGAATCAGATATTGCTCCTTTGTATAGTAATTTAGAAATCATTGAAGATGAATTCATTTATCATCCCATTTTCCTAAGGCTTCAAACAACTTTAAGTGTTTAGTAGGATAAAGGTTATGTAAGAGCTTTTGTACTTTTTGGGAATAGAACTTAGGTAGCCATTATTATAAAAACTTAATGGAGAATTAATATGAACACATGTTCAACTCCTTGATTGTTAAGTTCATATGAACTTTATATATGTCATGCAACTTAGATATCTAGCTTTAGGATGGCTTGTAGAAACTAGCCTTCAACATCTCAGACCTCTTGTATTTGATATACATTGGAGATGATCATTCCTGAGTGAAAACTTCATGAAGTTTTTAGGATGTATAGTTCCATAGGTTTTAGTTTTCAATGCAAATGGCCAAACCCCAAAACATAACAACTAATGATAAACTTGTTAATTTACAAGGGAAACATAAAATAAGGTGCACATTGAAGGATTTTGACATTACTACTATATTTGTTGGTAGTTCTTTCCAAGGAAGAGTTTTATGCTATAATTTAGTTGCATATTGTTGAATATGAATATGTTAAAAATATCAAGATGTGCTAGCACCCTCTTCATAATTTTGTAAACATGATCAGGAAAATCATTATCATAGAATATGTATGAAACAAATAGACCCAAAAAAAGGGCTCTTGGAAAATTCATCACCAAACATTCACTGATGGAAAATTCACCACCGGTACTTCACCACATGGAAAATTCACTGATGGAAAATTCATCACTAGCAATTAACCGCCATGAAAAATTAATTGTTGAAAAATTCACTGCCAAATATTTTTAAATTTTATTTGGCGGTGAGTTTTCCTTTAGTGAATTTTCTGTGGTAGTGAATTGTTGGCGATGAATTCTCCATCAATAAATTTTCCATGGTGGTGAATTGTTGGCAGTGAATTTTCCATCTGTGAATTACTAGCGATGAATTTTTTGTATGCCAAAAAAAGCACTAATCCATTCCCTCGCAAGCAATAGCTAGTCTTAAGCTACCACTAGCAAAATATAGACTCTGTCATAGAGTTGGCATGTGAATGACTCATTTCATTGGATAACACTAAATTTTTTTACAACAATTCACTTGTCTTTTAACTACAAACATAGAAAATTCTCTTCTCATTACCACTTTTTTATGCCATCTAGTTATCAACTTATCAACGATTTTGTATGCCTTACATAAATTGTGTTCCTGGATGCAATCAACATATTCTTGTAATGCTACTACTTTTAATGATGATGGAATCAACATCTTGTTCTTCATTCTCTTACTCAATTATAACAAACTATATATTCAAACATTTCAAGTATTACTATCCCTAGGTCTATAGTCTGGGTTTTAAACTAGTTAATCAATGGATTGTAGATTGTAATAAGCTCTTCTATGCCTCGAATCCCCTAGAGAACAACTCTTTTATGTATTTATTGTTTTTGGATTGACAAATTTTCCAAGCACAACATTTTATTCATATCAATATATTATATTTTTAATGTACATGGTTCAATATAGGGATTTTTGAAAGTATATATACTTGCTACTATTGTATGCTCTGAATAAAGTATTCTTCTCTCTAATTGTAAATATTAATGTATAGATCAAGTTCCAAGTTGATAAGGTTGGCTTGATTATTTGCATTTGATCGTTTCCTATAGAAGTGCCCCAACATAGCTACCTAGGTCCTACCTGATAGCATTAGTTCAAAGCACCATTAGTGCTAGCTAAGTCGACACAACTTGCTTGCAATGTTGTGAATGAATAGCATTTCCAATGTTAGGTAATGACTACTTTACAACTATAACTGCAGCAATCTCTAGGGAGTGATTCAAATATAACATTGGAGACAATGGAAAGTTAATGAGGATTGGCAATGCCACCACAATATTATTTGAGAGACATACATAAGAATGAAAATGACCTACCTTCCCCAAGAATTTTAATCTCTACAATTGCATGAGACTCCATATGGCTTCCAACTTTTAATTTTGGCTGGCTATCTTGATAACCCTTTTTCGGAGAATTTATTTTGATGCTGATGCTTCTAGTGGTCTTTTGGGAGTTTGAACATATTCATGATTAGGGATATGTTATGTTAATGTATTTATTGGAATGGAATTGTTTTTAGGTTTCTTCCTTATTTATATCTATTTCTTGATGTGACACTTAATCTTAAGCATGAGCTCTATTCATTTCTTTCTCATAGGAATTAGTTATTCCTCATTACTTTGTTACAAAGTCTTCCTTTTCACTATCATTACAACTAATAGGCTATGTTCCACCAAGTTTCTAGGATAGGGATGATAAGGGATAGGGGATGCATTTTAGGGATAGATTTTTTGGAGGCCATTTTAGGAGATGGCAAAGGGAACAACCATTGATAAATAGGGAAATTTTAAAAATATAGAGAAATTTAAAATATTCATATAATAGCATTAATAAAGCATTCATCATATACATGATAGATATTTAATACATAGCATTTACAATAAAAGGCCCAAAGATTGCAAGTTCCAACTACAAAATGAAAAAAACATAGAAATTATGCTATCACCCCTGAACTACCAAAGAACTTGTGCAATCATGAGCCAATCTAGTATTTGTAAAACTATATTATTTTTAGATATACTGTTTATTTATTATGAATAGACTTATGTAGCAATAAGTTTTCTTTGTTAGGGTTACATTATAATTTTTTTGCAAACTGTGCACACTTTTCTCAACAACATTACTAGACACATGAGGCAATTTGTGTAGAATCTTGAGGCATGACCATGATATATTATAAAGCTTACCCTTCGATATAGCATTCACACTTTTAATACCTTTCATAGTTTTCAAAATAAACATCACACATTTGATAGAATGACTTGGGATATATGGTATTGGTAGTTGTAGAATTTCCTCCTTGTTCTTCTTTTGCAAAAAACTTAAGATCGACAAAGCCATCATCTCCTCCAAGAGTTTCAAAGCCCCTGATACTCGAAATCATATATATATGTATATCAAAAGTTTAGAAGTTTCCCAACACTAATTAGAACAATAAAGTCCTCCCCTTCAAAGATTCTGGGGATGGGACTACCTCCATTTTTTAATTTTAGCATATTTGTGTTGAATTTTTTAATGGGCATAATTTAAAGGGTCAATTGTTTTTAATTTTAGAGCATTGTTTTAATCTAGAATCTTAATTACTGATCAATGGAATAATTCAAGTTCTTTGTTCTCCTACATAAAATATCAATTTTTGTTATGTACTTTTACTAAAATGTGGCAAATTTTTTTTTTTAAAGCAAAACTGGCAAGCCGCTATAAATATATTATGATGAAAATGGTTTTTAATGTCTTCTAAAAAGCATCATGTAAAGTATATGAAGGTTGTATTGTCTCTTGTGAATGCATCAAATGACCCTTCCTATAGGCAGTGGATGATATTGAAATGTATTTTTCATTTTATCTTTAGAAACAATTATAGTTGCATAAATGTTTTCTACATATTATAGGTATGTGTAGGATCATCATGGAAAAAAATGCCCTTAAGTGGTGATAAAATTTAGAAAAATCAGAGTTAGGCAACTTGACATAAAAATTTGAATAAGTTATCTATATTATTTAAAATATATATGTAAGAATAGAATTTGTAGCAAATTGAATGTAGTTTCTAAACTAGTAAGTTTATTATTAAAAAAATCTATTTGGTGAAAATTTGAAATTTCAATGCAGTAGTACTTAAATTTTAGGGAGAACATAAGAAGTACGTGTTTTTTCTCACCACCCTAACAACAATAAAATGATAATATTTGTTTATAAGATTTTAGATATAAGTAGAGGACTAATGTCCCGATGTGATGCATATTTTTTTTAATTTTTTTCCAACTAAATAATTAATTATGAATTTTTGTTAGAAATTTTAAAAATATAAAACTTCGTATTCGACCACCTTAACGGTCAAAACTTCATGAAATTCAATTCTTTTTTTTTAATCCTATAGTATGTGAAGCATAGAATGTGATACATGTTTTAGATTCAAAAAATGTGATACTGTTTGAAAGCTATAGATGTTTTTCAATCAACCTATCAATCAAGACTTTAGTCATAATTCAAATAGAAAATGAATAATAATTATTTATTAAATTCAAAGTAAAGCGTAATCTATATTGGTGTGTTTTGTAGAAAAATGGCTCATTGACATTTTCATAGTTATTTAGGTCCTACTTCCTTAGTATTTGATCTAGTTTACTTGATTTAATGATGTAATATGGCTTAAATATTCACATTAAACTATAAATATTCAAGTTATTAATGTCTTGTGATAGTGTTGTGAACTGTTGTAAAACATTTCTATAGTTTTCTAGACTCTATATATCATAATTCATCTAAATATCACCCTTTTATTCATCATCAAGTCCTATTTTGAAGTGTTGTAAAGTCTTGTAACAAAGGTTCATGATTTTCTAGGCTTATCCCTTATTGACACCTTTCTTATGTCTTTTATGGCCCCTTTATACACTTATAGGACACATTTAATTGTATTTTTCAATCTAATCCCAACAAAGAATATTAAATGCAAATTAAACCCCGACACCCTTTCACAAGCCTAGGGTGGGACCTATTCACCATGGGTGGCGAATGAGTCCCCCTTGGTTCCAAATTAAAAATATTTTAAAATTTCTTTCAGGTTTTTATTCAAAATTACCTTATGTCGGCCTATGATGTATTATCATGTTACTAAGGCACAAGAGTATATAAATACGTGATTTTCTCTCGTTATTCACCCCCAACTCATCTCAAATCATTCAAGCATTTCACATCCTTTCATCAAGCACTTATCAAGTAATTTGGAGTTGCCATTGCATTATCTTCACATTTCTTCAACAAGGGTTTGGTAAGTAATTGCATTTGAATGTTATTTGTTTATCATTCTCTTTCATTCCATTATTTTATCAAGGGTTTGATTATCAAAGTTGGATTTGACCAAGGAAAATCCCTATAACCTAATCCTTAACCATTTTTCCCCTCTTGCATGTGTGTTTGCAGACTTGTGTATGTAGATTTATCAAGAAAAGAGGTGATAGAAAGGTGTTCAATAATTCAACAGAGCATTTCAAGTCAACTTCAACCTATTTCAAGCTTGGAGAATACCTACATGCTATTTTTTATAGATTTGACACCCTAAAAGGAATAGAATTGCAGATCTGGGCCCACAGTCCTAATTCCTAAATCTACAGACTTTGGGAGATTACTGATTCACCATCTATGGTGAATGAGTTCCACCTTAGGGAAGAAAATTTTATTTTTCCAAAATACATTTCCTGGCGCTCATAAACTAGTTTCCAATTGTTTTCACGAAGAGCGGGATTGATTCACCATTAGTGGTGAATGAGTCCCACTATTGATTTTTAGTGATTTCATTAGCTTCTAGAATATTCCAAAATCTCCTTCAAGCATCCAAGTGCACTCTATTTCAGCCTTTTACTTTTATGTTCTACATTTTATTCATATTTAGTTCATTCTTGCATACCTCATTATGTTTTCAAACATAACATATTTCGTTCATAGTTAGTCTCTTGCATCATTTAGTAGCATTTACAACATTTCATTTAGCATTAGACATCTCTATTTGAGTGAGCCCTTCAATTTTGGCATTGGTGTAGTGTGGCCTAAAGGATTATATCTCTCCTTTTAGGCATGTGTCATAGAAAAAAGGACCCTCTCCTTGACATGGGATAATTCATGTGATAAATGGACTTAATTTGGCCTTGATTTAGGTATTGTGAGGCATTTTATGTGTCCACACTAGGTCTTGGACCGTTCCACACTAAATAAAATGTGTTTATTGACGGTGTTGTAAGGTGTTGTAGGATACTTTCAGGATTTTCTAAACCTAATAAACCTATTTCTCTTTAATTCAACATTATAAAATACATCACCACATCAATACAAAAGGCTTGTAAGGTAAATTTAATGATAAACTAGTGTTGCAGTGTGTTTTACACATTCACATTGGTTCTTGTGCCTTT
>VDFB02193193.1:0-14797 GCA_007258455.2 Sequoia sempervirens
TTTTCATCGGCAGTTCGGCAGTTTTCGGCAGTTCGGCAGTTTTGATAGTTTCGGCAGTTTTCACAACTGTCTCGAGAGTTATAAAGTCGGCTGGAATCGCCGAACTGACAGAAAGATGGACAAGGGCAAGAAGGCTATGCAGCACCAGCCAAAGGTAGCCTCATCTGGGAAAAGAAAAAGGATGGACGCCGATAATGAAACGATGACATGGGAGAACCTGACTGGCAACGAGTGCAAACAGTGGTGGCGAAGCACTCCCGACGACCACTCCCTGAAGGTTGCGCTTCGACACGCTCGGGTAGACAAGGTTGTGCTAGTGCCCTTCTTCAATTCTCGGGAGTTCGAGCCTTGGCTGAAGGCGATGGTGGATAACTATTGCAGGCATACGCACAAGTCAGTAATTGATTACAGAGGTTGCCGAGTGACCATTTCATTTTGGCCGCAGGACTTCGAGCGGGTGTTTGGCGTCCCAGCTTCGGGAATAGGGGTTAACAAACCCAAGAGGATGACACAGGAGCACAAGGAACTGTTGGTCAAATAGGTGTGTCGAAATGATTTGACAGCAGAAGAACAAAATACCATATGGAGTGCTGGCAATCGAGGTCTCCGAAAAAACTGCTTGGCAACAGCGGAATGGAAATGCTTGCTCGACCTAATGAAGTGCCGACTCACAGGTGCCAGCCGAGCGTCGGACATTGCTATATGGATGGTCGATTTCATGGTCGGACTCCGCGTTGGCCGAGTGTACAACTGGGCAAGGTTACTTACAGAGCGGATGAGGGATTTCTTAGCGCAGAGGCATAAGGCCTTCTACATGACCCAGCACGCCATAGCCCTCTTTCTCGATGCCGTCCACACACAGGTGCCCGAAGGCAATTGGGGTCGGTTGCAGCCACTTACTCACCTGGATCCTGGATTGCCAACCGTATTCTACTAGTCGGAACTGGAAGTAAACAACCCGGCGAGCCGACTTGAAGAAGAGAAGCGAAATGTAATGTCGCCATCTCGCCGATAATCTGTTCCGACACTCATCGGCCTATTCCGGAAGCCTGTAGGCGTGTGTGAGGTAAAATTAGGGTTTCCAGTTCGGAGGTTCCTTGGCATTTTCTATGAGTTTACTATTTATAGTAAATTCTATTTTAAGCAGTATGGAGTTTATCAGCTTTCAGTACTTCATTTCCAGTTGGAGCATTTAATTGCAGTTCTTATTTGCCCTCTGAAGGCAATTTTTATGTTGAAATAAGGCATTAAGGTTATATTATGCAGTTGACCCCCTTGGCCTAGTTGAACAACTTAAAGTTGTGTTTAAAAAGGGGACCTTGAAGGGTGACGCCTTCATGGAGAGTTTTAATAAATTTTTATCATGAATATTATGCCTTGGGAAAATAGACGCCACTTTTCTAAAAGTGAATTTTAAAATAAAGTGAAAATTCTTATGATGCAATTTTGGACGCCACCTTGAGAAGTTGAAGGTTTTTGGGAATTTGAAGGGTCTCCTGTGTCTTTTGATCTGCTTCTCAGGCATTTGAAGAGTTTGTGAGCTCTTATTTATTGAAGGTCTTTGCTCCAGCATTTCATCTATGAAAATTATGCTAAAGTTATGCTGTCGAAATGACAATTGACATACTGCTTCGAGGATGTCTACCTCCTAGCCTCTCATCCAATTTCGTGTTTGCAATATAACACCTAGTTGGCTACATTGCTGCTTCTCAACATCAGACTAGCAGATTGAGCATCAAGATTGAAGAATTTTTGGAGTATTTTCACAGTTTTGATTTCTTGGTTTATCAACAGCTGAAGCTGATTTTTGTTCATATCTATTGGAGTGATTTTATTTCCGTTCTGGGTACTTTGGCAAATCAATTGATGATACAAGGCGCCACCTTCCACAAAGAATTGGAATTTAATTCCAAGTATTTATTTTTTACTTGCAAAATCGATTTTCTAAGGAGGCCGTACCATTTAGAAGAGCATTGGGATTCGTGCTAAATAATCTGGAATCTTTGGTGTTCGTTTCTGGAATGCATCTTGGGCGCCAAACTTCTAGGAAGCATTTGCAATTGATATCTCATCATTGAGAGAGTTTAATTTGTAAGGTTGAGATTAAGCATTACTAATCCAACCAATCTTTCAGTTCTGCAATTACTTACTGTTTTATCATTAAATTACCCCTGGATGGTTTACCGCCAGTGTGGACAATCTGTTTTGTAACTCTCTTATACCCACTTTCATAGTGGTGAATCCCCACAGCTCTGTGGATGCCCGCCGCAGCGGATGAATTGTTTTTATTGTAATCTTTTCCCCCCACTGTTTGGTGGTAGTGTGGAAATGCTTCTCATGGCTGGTTATCCGCCTATCAGTTTATAATTTCAAATTTCTTCACTCCGTCATATGTTAGCACCTCGCCCTCAGTGGGATCTTGAGTGCACATTCTTGACGTTGAGTAGTTTTCATTTCAAGTCCAGTTTTCAGTTTGAGGCTAACGCTAATCCAGTTAACTATTGCTGGTTATGTTGTGTTAAATTCATCGAAAAAATTGGTTAGCATATTTCAATGGTATCAGAGCAGAAGACCCTGCCATCCTGTGGCAAATTGCAGTTGGTTAACTGATGAGTGAAAGAGACACTAGGCCATACACCAGAAGTCAGGCTAGAAATCAGCATCAGTTTCCGCCCGTTCCAGAGGCAGATACCTTCTCAGAAGTCCTAAGAGATCTTGGTAAAACAGTGAAAGGTTCAGATAAATCAATGGAAGTAGTTGAACAGACAGTTGTAATAATGTCAGACACTGTAAGGAGAGATAATGATGAGAGGGACAGAGTTGAGAAGAAGTTTGATGGGATGATAGATATGATGTCCCGATTATTGTCCAAGTTGGACCAGCAAGCAGCTCAGAATATCGTTCAGCCCCAAAATAACTCAACTGAAGAAAGCAGTGGAGTTAATGGGAATAATAATAGTAGCAGTCCCGAGGTGAATACAAGAGACAGAATTGTAGGTCAGCATGCTGCAATTCCTAGTGGGTCATCCTCTAGACCCCTTTTTCCCGTCTTCACACCAAGGGAAGAGCAACAACCAGTTGAAGCTGCTCCAAACTTTGCTGATGATGCTCGTCAAGCTTACATGGAGTACGTTTCCTTACCTCTTGATTTGAGAGGTACTTGGACCTTTGATCAATACATGAATCAAAGGAGTCGGAGAAATGGTGGAAGGAATGATCAACATCCTCCTACAACACCTAGAAATGATTTCTACCAGGCATTGGGAAAGATCACTATGGAACATTTTGATGGTAGTAATAAGTGTACAGCCAGATCATGGGTACAAAAGTTAGATAACTACCTCTCTCTTAGACCTATGCCGGAAGAAGATGCTATCAAATTTGCTACCTTGCATTTAGATGGGATAGCTCATGAATGGTGGACTCATGGTTTGGTCACTCTTGGCCATAATCTCATTCGCACATATGGAGAGTTTACAAATAAGTTGATTGAAAGATTTGACACCAAAGATCCTGAATTGAGATTCAGAGAGTTGGCACAATTGAAATAGCAAGGATCTTTAGAGAACTATGTGGCTGATTTTCAGAGGTTGTCAGTAATGGTGCCAAACATTACTGAAAGAAGACTTGTAGTTCTTTTTGCTGAAGGTTTAATGGAGCCTTTGAAGGGTTGGGTCAAAGCATTTGATCCACCAACGTTAGATGAAGCTATCAAGAAATCTAGGAGCATGGAGTTGGCAGCCCCAAGGCCTAAGTTTCACTCAAAACCATTCAGCCATAAGAAAGATAAAAAGCCTTCTTCAAATCTGCCCAAGAAGTTTCCACCAAGGTTGTCAGAAGAGCTCAAAGAACAGCTTAGAAAAGATGGAGTTTGTTACACTTGCCGTGATCCTTGGGTTAAGGGTCACCGTTGCTATGGAAGAGGCAAAGCAAATCGAATGGAGGGCTATTCTGATTATGGATCAGAATCTGATTCGTCTGATCAGCAATACGAATCAGCAAGTAGTGAAGGTGAAGAAGTTCCAGAAGACAAGTCCGAAGAGGTGGGAGATGGTAGTGCTTTCGCACAACTATCAAGTTTCCAAAAAAATGAATCTTTTAGGGTTCATGGAGTTGTAAATTCACAAAGGATAGTTGCTCTAATTGATACCGGAGCAACTCACAATTTTATTGATGAAGGACTAGTTGCTAGAAAAGGTTTGAAGACTGAAGACTTTGATGGTTTCAAGGTAATGGTTGCTGATGGTTTTACTATGTCTTGCACAAGGAAGATTCCTAACCTCTCCTTGCAATTGGGGAATCATGAGATTAAAAATGATTTTTATGTGGTGGGAATTGGAGACACTGATGTTGTGTTGGGCATACAATGGCTGCGATCTCTTGGAGAGATCACATTGAATTTGCAAACTATGGAGCTGAAATTTCAGTCTAATGGAAGGAAGGTTGTTCTAAGAGGGATGTCAAATCGAGGCCCTCGAATTGTGTCTTTGAAGAGGATGGAAAGGATGATCCGCCATGATCAGGTTGAATGGGCTGCTGAATGTATGGTTCTACCAGCTGATCCGGTAGAGGAAAAAAGGCAATATCATCCTGATATTCAAGCCTTACTTTCAAAGAAGAGCAAAGTCTTTGGAAGCCTACCTCTTGGAAGACCTCCTGAAAGAGGTTCTGAGCATGTGATTGAGTTAGAAGAGGGAGCAAAACTGGTTATGACTACACCTTACCGCTATCCAAAGAGGCAGAAAGATGAAATTGAAAAAGCCATCAAGGAGTTGTTGGAAAGTGGTTTCATTAGACCAAGCAAGAGTCCTTTTGCTTCTGCAGTGGTGCTGGTCAAAAAGAAAGATGGTACAATGCGTATGTGTGTTGACTACCGCGCATTAAATCAGAAAACCATCAAGAATAGATATCCTATTCCTAGGATTGATGAGCTTATTGATGAGCTCCACGGGGCCATGTTCTTCTCGAAGATTGATCTTCGTTCAGGCTATCACCAAATCAGAATGAGGGAGGCGGATATAGAAAAGACAGCGTTTAGATGCCATTTTGGGCATTTTGAATTTCTTGTCATGCCTTTGGTTTGACAAATGCTCCAGCTACATTTCAATCTTGTATGAACAAGATTTTTAGACAGCAGTTGAGGAAGTTTGTGCTCGTCTTCTTCTACGATATTCTCATATTCAGTAAGTCATGGGAAGAGCACCTTAAGCATTTGGAAGAAGTGCTTAGTATTTTAGAGGCGGAATGTTTGTTCGCCAAAGAATCAAAGTGTGAGTTCGGGATGACATAACTCTTATATCTTAGCCACATTATCAGTTCAAAGGGTGTGAAAGTTGATCCTGAAAAGATAAGAGCCATTCTTGATTGGCCAACTCCAAAGAATATTTCTCATTTGAGAGGATTTTTAGGATTATGTGGATTTTATAGAAGATTTGTGAAAGGATATTCTCATCAAGCAGCACCTCTCACAGATCTTACAAAGAAAGGAGCTTTCCTTTGGACTAAGAAGGCACAAGAAGTTTTTGATAAGTTTAAGCAAATCATGAGTACATGTCCAGTGTTGGCACTTCCGGATTTTACAAAACCTTTTGAATTACAGTGTGATGCTTCAGGTGAAGGTGTTGGAGCTGTTCTAATGCAAAACAAACATCCTATTGTCTTCGAGAGCCGGAAGTTGAGAGGGGCAGAAAAAACTTACTCTATTTATGACAAAGAGATGCTTGCCATCATGCATGCTTTGTCTAAATTCCGTCAGTACTTGGTGGGAAGTAAATTTGTTGTTAAGACTGACCATAATAGTCTTAAACATTTTATGCGCCAAAAGGATTTGAATGAAAGGCAGCAGAAGTGGGTAAGTAAGCTCCAAGCATATGACTTTGACATTGAATATGTCAAAGGAAAAAATAATATAGTGGCTGATGCTCTTTCAAGAAGGCCTCATTTCCAGTCACTTTGTGAGTTATCAGCAGATTGGAAGGAGTTAATTGCTGCTGATTATGTTAAAAATCAGTTTGCAACCAGCTTGTTAGAAGGTCATTTGGTTGATGGAAGGTATAAGTTGGTTGATGGGTTAATTTATTATAAAGATAGAATCTTTTTAGTACAAGAATCTAAGCTTAAAAAGAAGATTCTACAATCTTTTCATGATGTTCCCCTTGCTGGCCATCAAGGGATTTTCAAGACTTATAAGCAGATTCGTGAAAGATTCACTTGGAAAGGGTTGAAAGAAGAAGTCTTGAACTACATTAGAGAGTGTCCAATTTGTCAAAGAAATAAAAATGAACACTCTTATCCAGCTGGTCTGCTACAACCCTTGCCCATTCTAAATCAGAAATGGGAAAGTATTGCCATGGATTTCATCACGGGGTTGCCCAAGGTGCAAGGACGTGATTGTATTTTTGTTGTGGTTGATAGACTAACGAAATTTGCTCATTTCTTTGTTGTCACCACTTCATTTACAACAGCTCAAGTGGCTGAGTTGTTTTTCAGAGAGGTCTTCCGTTTGCATGGATTGCCTAAAACTATTGTCAGTGATAGGGACAGCAAGTTCCTAAGTGTTTTTTGGCAAGAGATCTTCAGATTGAGTGGGACAGTGCTTACTCCAAGCACTAGTTATCACCCACAAATAGATGGGCAATCAGAAATCGTGAACAAATGGTTAGAGGGTTACCTAAGAAACTATGTTTCAGGACAACAAAGAGCTTGGATTAAATGGCTTCATTTAGGAGAGTATTGTTATAACTCTTCTTATCACATGTCAATTAAGATGTCACCTTTTATGGCTCTTTATGGTTATGAGGCTACTAATTTTGTTGATTTAGTGTTTGGTGATAGCAGAGCTCCACAAGCACTGGATATGTTACAACAGAGCCAAGACATTTTGAAATCCCTCAAGGAAAATCTGCAACAAGCTCAAAATCAGCAGAAGTTATACGCTGATCAGCAGCGTGTTGAAAGGTCTTTTGAAATTGGGGACATGGTCTATTTGAGGCTTCAGCCATATAGACAATCTTCTCTCAAGAAAAGTGGTGCAGAAAAGTTGAAGCCGCGTTTTCATGGTCCTTTCAAAATCACTAAGAGGATTGGTGAAGTTGCTTATGAGTTGGAGCTCCCAGCTGAAAGCAAAGTACATAATGTCTTTCATGTGTCACGCCTCAAGAAGGTAATTGGACACAATGTGGTGGCTACATCAGAATTACCTCCATTGGATGAGGAAGGTTAGTTGGTGTTGATTCCTGAAGAAATCCTTGATACTAGAGAGCGTTCTTTGAGGAGAAGGACAATCAAAGAATACTTGGTTAGATGGAGGAATTTACCTATTGAAGATGTCACGTGGGAAGGAGAACAAATTTTGTTGCATCCATCTTTTCAGTTGCTTGAGGACAAGCAATTTCGAGGAGGGCGGACTGTAATGTCCCCATCTCATCAGTAATCCGTTGTCACTCATCCACCTATCCCGGAAGCCTGTAGGCATGAATGAGGTAAAATTAGGGTTTCCAGTTCGGAGGTTCCTTGGCATTTTCTGTGAGTTTACTATTTATAGTAAATTCTTTTTTAAGCAGTATGGTGTTTGTCAGCTCTCAGTACTTCATTTCCAGTTGGAGCATTTAATTGCAGTTCTTATTTGACCTCTGAAGGCAATTTTTATGTTGAAATAAGGCATTAAGGTTATATTATGCAGTTGACCCTTGGCCTAGCTGAACAACTTAAAGTTGTGTTTAAAAAAGTGGACCTTGAAGGGTGACGCCTTCATGGAGAGTTTAATAATTTTTTATCATGAATATTATGCCTTGGGAAAATAGACGCCACTTTTCTAAAAGTGAATTTTAAAATAAAGTGAAAATTCTTATTATGCAATTCTGGACGCCACCTTGAGAAGTTGAAGGTTTTTGGGAATTTGAAGGGTCTCCTGTGTCTTTTGATCTGCTTCTCAGGCATTTGAAGAGTTTGTGAGCTCTTATTTATTGAAGGTCTTTGCTCCAGCATTTCATCTATGAAAATTATGCTAAAGTTATGCTGTCGAAATGACAATTGACATATTGCTTCGAGGATGTCTACCTCCTAGCCTCTCATCCAATTTCTTGTTTGCAATATAACACCTAGTTGGCTATATTGCTGCTTCTCAACATCAGACTAGCAGATTGAGCATCAAGATTGAAGAATTTTTGGAGTATTTTCACAGTTTTGATTTCCTGGTTTATCAACAGCTGAAGCTGATTTTTGTTCATATCTATTGGAGTGATTTTATTTCCGTTCTAGGTACTTTGGCAAATCAATTGTTGATACAAGGCGCCACCTTCCACAAAGAATTGGAATTTAATTCCAAGTATTTATTTTTTACTTGCAAAATCGATTTTTTAAGGAGGCCGTACCATTTAGAGGAGCATTGGGATTCGTGCTAAATAATCTGGAATCTTTGGTGTTCGTTTCTGGAATGCATATTGGGCGCCAAACTTCTAGAAACAATTTTAGTGATATCTCATCATTAGGTTTAATTTGTAGGTTGAGATTAAAGCATTACTAATCCAACCAATCACTTTTAGTTACTTGCATTACTTCTTGTTTTATCATTAAAATTACCCACTGGATGGTTTACGCCCGATTATTGGACAATCTGTTTGTAGCTCTCTTATACCCCACTTTCATGGTGGTGAATCCCTGACTCGTGGATGCCTTGCTTGACGGATGAATTGTTTTTATTGTAATCTTTTCCCCAACGTTTGGTGGTAGTGTGAAATGCTTCTCATGTTTGGTTATCCCAGCCTATCGGTTTATAATTTCAAATTTCTTCACTCAGGTCATATTTTGGCACCCTCCAAGCCCTCGATTGGGATCTTGAGTGCACGATTTTGGCGTTGGTAGTTTTGTTTGATTCGGTTTCAGTTTGGGGAGTAGCGTTAATCCGGTTAACTATTGATGGTTATGTTGTGTTAAATTCGCCGAAAAATTGGTTATATTCGATGGAAGAGCATCGGAGGAGGAGGCCCTCAGGCGAGGCGATGCATCGGCGGGGAGGAGCCCATCGATTTATCTTCTTTGCCCTCGGAGTCTAGTCCACCGACCGATGAGGACGTGTCCGTCGCCATAGGGGGTGAGGAAGCAGACGAGATTGACATACCATTGCTACAGCCGACAGGATTTACTCTTCTCGCACCACCAGCCAGGAAGAGCACACACTCAGTGACGTTCACTCTTCCAGTTGCGCCAGTTGGAGACGGGCGAATGTTGAGGGTAGCTGCTTCACTACCAGGTGCATCGCCAGGGTGGGCACCTCTCGCCACCATGACATCACAGGGGGCAGTCACTACATCGGCAGGTTCCACTGCCTTGGTCGAGATATTGCCAGCAGTCTTACACCGCCCGGCGCAACCCATTATCCTCCAAACCCTCTTTGCCTAGAACTACTTTAACAATCTCAAGGTTGGTTGCTGAGTTGTAGTTGAAGATAAGCTTCAATCTGTGATCTATGACTGGCCCTTGCCTCAAGGGGCCTTGAGAAGAACCACTTATGGTACTCTACCTACTGTATTGCTGTCATCATACCGCAAACAACATTTTCACTACAATTCAATTTAAATGCACACCAAGGGTAATTCTCTTATTTTATTACATGCAGATTATCCCAGTCATGAACCTCCATGCTTTCCACCACTGAGAAGTAATTTTACAAAGCACCCTAGTTTGCTAAGAGATCAACAACCTAATTTTGTTCCTTGTAACAATTGGAAATTTTAAAAGAAAAAAATTATGTTTTCAAATCAATATTTCTTCTCAAATCACCTTTAGATGTCTATTAGGACAATTTTTTCATTAACAACATAAAAATCAATAGTTGAGTTGCCTTATATTTCAATCTCTCTATAACCAGCTCTATATGAAGCTTGAATGCTTGCAAGTAGGGCCTCGCACTCTGCATTGTTATTAGTTTTGTGCCCAAGAAATTGTGATCCTCCTAGTATAAAGTTACCTTTCTCGTCTCTTAGAATAAAACCTGCCCCCTACTAAACCAAGGTTGTCTTTATAAGCCCCATCAAAATTTTGCATGACACCTCTATTAGGCACTTGTTATAGTCGGCCGAATGTTAATTGGAAATGTTTTAGTAGGCCTGATAATAAATAAATAAATGATTATGTTTTGGTTTTATGTGTTAAGTCCTTGATGGTTGTTATAGTCAGTTGATAGTTACCGAGAGTTGGTAGTCTTAACCAACATCGGCAGACTATTTATACGTCCTTATTGTTCATAGTCGGGAACTGTTGTTATGCTTTTGATGTACTCGTTGCAAATCTGTGAATGAACGAGAATCAAGTTTTATCCTTCATGAATTGTGCAAGTACTTTAAAATATATATCATGTTCTATGTTCTGTTACTTTCGTTTACTCTGTAACTTGTCAAGCAGAATAAGCGAGTAAACATTTGGTGCCCTTGCCAATGAGAACTTTTGTACCCAACACATAGATGGGAATAATGGCGTCGTAATGGGTCAGCCAGCTGAAGAGCCGGTACAAGCTAATGAGGAAAGAGAAGACATGTTGACAGAAGATCTCATAAACCATATGAGCATGGAAAGTCTTTTTCCTTCTCAAACCTACCAGTTTTTCTTGAACCTTGTTACATTTTGATAATGGTGATCTGCTATGACTAATACGACTTAACAGTTTTGCACTGGACAGGTTGCTCAATAAGCACGATCTTCTGTAAGAGTGTGTTTTGCAGGATACTGACTGGACACGGAATTGTTTATCTCCTCCTGTGGTAGCACAAATGTTTATGAACTTCCTAATGCATGCAACTTATATTTGAACTTATTTACTAACATATACCATTGACCTTAATTAATATAGGGATTATTTGTGCCTAAATCGGCTACTACAGATGAAAAAGATCTATGGAGCTTTGAGAGCTGGAAATGCTCTAAGAGCATTGCCTCTAATGTTTGTCTGGTTCAAATGCCCATGACTTAAAACTTAATTTTAAAAAACTGTAGACAGGAAATTCTGAAATTAAAATTTAATAAGCAGCTTTATGCTTTCTGAATTGTATTGAATCTATATTTGTCAATAAGATCAAGAATACCAGGACAAAATGCAAATTTAGGTTGCACAATCCTAAAACCAAAGGCAAGCAATATCTTTCACAAAGCAATGTATACTATGCTCAATAGAACAATAAAATTGATACAAAAACTCAAATCACCTCTATGCAGCTTCATATTCTTCTAAAGTTCTATGTGTATCCTTGTATTAAAAATTTCTTGACAAATCCTGACATCATCATACATAGCTCCCAATGTTTTTGCTTCTTGACGATATTAGTTCTCACTTTCCATAGAGTTTTTGGATCAGCCAAACAGCATAGTATCAAGTTCTGAACAATATATGTTACAGACTCTTTATTAACTATTATCACTATATTTTTTTACCAATCATGCATATCTTGTGTTTGCTAGGTTGTGTTCTTGCTTCTTATAACCTAACTGATTTTTACCAGACTTGTTCTTTTTTGCTTTCTCCATTTTGATTTTAAAAGATTGCATGTCTATGTCAGGTTATCTAACTGTACTACTGAAATTTCGCTTTTGATTTCTAAATAGCATGTTGGATAGTTGCTATTTTGATAGGTATCTTTTCCTCACATCTCTTTTTCTAATTAATTTTGTCTCTGAATCTTAGATTCTCAATGCCTTAATAGATCACGAAAAGGATTTCGGAGCCTTGAAGGGCCTGGACGAAGCATCGAAGATGGTGTGCGTCGTAAATTGGAGCAATTCCATGAAGGACTTGAAGGTCCACCCTTGCGTATTCTACCATTAGGAGGTGTGGGGGAAATAGGAATGAACTGTATGCTTGTAGGTCATTACGATCGCTATATTCTAGTGGATGCTGGGCTTATGTTTCCAGAGTAAGTTTTCTAACTGTTTTTCATATTAATGTTTTCTTTCATATTTACAAACAATGGCTTTACCTGTACCTTACAAATGTCTTCTGACTACACAGCACTTCCAGTTATTTAAGCTGATAAGAAGGGTTTATAGGGCACATGAGATTTCCATGGTTCATGAGATATAAGAGCTAGTAGAGAAAACTGTGTATATTTAACTTTTATCAATGTTTTGGATCACACCCCAATATCATCAGGATAGTGAGACAAATTACATTTGAACTGCCTGTAAAACTACATTTTGAAAGTCCTTACAGGTACTCTTCTGCTATTTTTTTCTTTTTTCATATTTTATTTTCCGGAAAACTGGGACTTGTGTTACATTAGAAAATGAGGTTATATCAGGAAATATGCTTCATAGGGCTATGGATTTTTACCCAAGCAAGAAGAACTAGCACATGTAGTTGTCCCACATGGTCAAAATTGTATACTTCTCATATTATAAAGCCTACCATTATTTTGTAAGACACAGAGCGACAAAAGAGATCAAAGGAAAGAGTCTGAACGGGAACATCCCCTGTATGGGAGCTGAAGCTGAACTTTGATGGAGCCTTGAAGGGGTAACCCAGCAGTAGGCAGAGCAGGATGTTTATGAGAGACAGTTATGGGATATTTAAGGAGGCTGGAATGGTATTATACTGCCAGGCACAAATTAGAAAGCAAAAGTTATTGGTCTTGTAGAAGGATAAAAATAGAAATCTTATCAGGCATTGATTCCCTAATGGTAGAAAGTGATTCCTAGATCATTATAAATGAAACCACCCAACTTCAATCATAACCTATTGAGATTGCCATTTTAGCCTTTCCATGTAAATCTGACCATGAAGCCTCATCAGATCATTATTGATGGTCATGATAGAGTAGGAGGCCTCATTTGGACCTTTTGTACAAAGATATAGGCGTTCATCTATCCACTATCTTCCACTGTGTTGGCGTTTTAATTCGCACCTCTGGAATGCGAATTAAAAACAGACAGCTATGTGCAGTAACCTGCTCTTCAAATTAGGAGGGGAAGCTCCCTCTTTGCTGATGTTGTTAAAAAGAAAGTAAACTAAAACTCATCTGCCTATCTTTTTGTTTAGCTAAGAGCACAAGGTTATAAAACTTGAGCGCCGTAGCTAAGATTTTCTGTTTTAGAATTTCAACTACGACTGTGCCTACTCTAATGACGTTTCTAACTTATCAAGTAAAAGCATAAAACAAAGAGGAGTTAAAGAAATGAACAAAAGGATTTTCTGACAAAATACTTAGATAAACTCTTCTTCCAACATACATCTACTCACTTTCAATGCAAGCTGAAATGGAGATCATATAAGTATAACACAATAAATGGAAATTTGAGATATTATATCAAGGCAAAATAGGCACAAAACTTTATTTCTCAAATCTCAAGAACAAAGATTACATAGGTTCAGCGGTTTTGTAAAAAGCGAAATAGGCTTGGTTTTAATGCATCAAACTGGAATACATTGACACAGACATTTCTTGGCCAACTTGCGACTAAAGAGGCGTACAAGCAGCTACACAAAGTGGTACGACCTTGTGTAATGTCCTTCCTGGCGGTACACCATTGTGATTTAAGAGGTTGGCTGGCCATCTAGATCCTGGTAAAGAATTTTGGCCAGTGTTTATAAGGGGTTGCTTGAAGTTATCCGGTTAGGGTGCATCACACTCAATGCGATTGATTCAGGTTTGGGCCTTTGCAGACTCTTTCAGAGTGGTTTTTCAGATACTTACTATTTATAGTAAGTCAGGCGGGCAAGAGCTGCTATTTTGGGCAGGGCACCTGGTTCAGCTGGTCAGTTCAGTTTGGACCCAGTTTGTCAGTTTGATGAGTAGATGGAGAATAATGGAGCATTTAATGATTATTAAATAATTATTATTTTGACTTTATGTTATAAAGTCACTTTAATGATATATTAAAATATTAATGATTAATGGCATATTATAAAGTATTTAATACTTTATAATAAAGGAGAATGATTATTATAATGAATAATTATTTATTCATTAAAGGGGACACCATTATGTTAATATTATTGCCTAAGTCAAAGAGAGGCAAATTAATATTCTTAAATGTAATTTAATTGATTTTTTGAGAAGAGGGTCAAATTATTGAGAGGTTATATATTCTTTCAAAGAGCAAATCGAACTTATGTGATTAATTACTCGAATTTGTTATCTTTTCTCTCTGAGTGCATTAGGGTTTGAGAAACTAGGGTTTCTGCAGATCATCAAATTTTGAAGAACGTTCCCTCTTCAGAATTAGGCATACTGAGACTGTGCAATACCAATTGAAGATTGTCAGTTGAATAACTTCATTCAGAGGTTATTACAGAGTTTCACAGTGGCGTTTCATTCAGGGTTGGATCAATTCTCTTTCCAGAAGGCGAATCTTGTACTAGCAAGGTTTTGTTTGGCATTTGGCACGAATTTCAAGACTGTACGGAATTTCTCTTTGCTGGTACAGGCAGTACAAATACAACAGCAAGGTCGTACTATCTCCTCTCAGCCAGACGTCTTGTTTTGTGAGCCTCTGCTACTTTCATCTTGAGCGCCTAGGGTTTCCTGGAGTTTTGGCGTGGATTTTGGGATTGTAACTGGCTTCATCTTCTTAGCCGTACCTGTACTACTTCATTGATGGCGGCTGCAAGCAATCAGGTTCCCCTTAAATAAAATGTTGTTTTTTCCTTATACGTTTGATTTAATTCATTGTATGAGTTATGGAGATCAATAAATGTATGCGCATTCATCTGGAGAGTATTATTGATGCAAATTTATTGTCAGTGAATTTATTATAAATTTTATAGTATTTTTAGAGCAAAATTGCAATTTCTCTTTTATGGCAAAAACCT
>VDFB02193195.1:0-12839 GCA_007258455.2 Sequoia sempervirens
ATGGAAAAGGATTTACTATCCTAAGTAAACAAGGTTGTGACACAACACATGAACATGACATTCACCAACTTCTTAAACAAAAACCAACCAAAGAAAACAAAATAGGATTAGGATATCAAGATCCTCCTCATACTGATAAACCTCCTTTTGAATATTGGAGACTTCAAGATGATGGTACAGTGATCTTTGATTCTCCTCTTGACTTCAAATTTTTCCTTCCACATGAGCAACCATTACCTGATTTTGATGATAGGGATGCTAGGATCCCCAAGGGTCCTCTTCCTCCTTCCACTCATGAAAAAGGAGAATCTAGCAAATGAAAATGACCTTATAAATTGAAAAAACTCAAACTTCCTACTCATCCTCCACCTAAATGTGAAAGGAGAATTTAATTGCTTTTAAACAAAGGCCTTATACTCTTACCACTTATGAATAGGTTGGTCATCTATCCTAAATATTATAACATACCATATTTCAAATATCATCGTGTTCTTGGACATCGAACTAAAGAATTTCAGACATTAAATGGCATATTGAACAAGTATTACTTCGTTGATACTAACTGCTTTCCACAATCCCTTAAAGAAAAATTCCTCTCATCATGCCACCATTGTAGAATTTTTCATTCTCACTATGGCATGATCCCTCCCATCACTGTTCTTGGATCATTCTTGCCCTACACTTAGTGGGTGGCAAGAAGTTTTTAGCCTTGTCCTTGTAATACATTTTTCTTTGTCTCTTAACTATGTTATTCATCTTTGACTTATATTACTTAAGATTGTGAAGTCAATAACTCGGTTAATAGTTGACTTACATTTGCATTACTAGCTCCTTTTCATTTTTTTGTATGTGTGTATCATGTTCCCCCTTAATGTGCATTTTATGTTCTCTCTCTTTGTACACTTCCTCTATTTTTACCTTTATCCTTCTATATGTCATGCATTTTCCTTTTTTTCTTTTTGTTTTGTGTTCTCTTTTTGGGGATGACGCAAAGCATAGAGACACCCTATGTCTCTTACATACTATTAAAAGGGATCCTTTTAATTTTTTTCTTTTTGTTTTCTATTTCTCCTTGTGGGGATGATGCAAAGCATAGAGATTCCCTATGTCTCTTCCACATTGACCCAAAAGGTCCTTTTAATTTTTTATTTTCTCTTTTATGTTTCTCTTTTTGGGGATGAAGAAAATCGTAGAGATGCCCTATGTCTCTTCCATGTTGACCCAAAAGGTCCTTTTCCTTTTCTTCTTTTGTTTGTGTTCTCCTTTTGGGGATGGCCTTAAAGCTGTTAGAATATATCTCTTCCATGTTGACCAAGCGGTACCTTTTCCTTTTTTGTGTTTTCCTTTTGGGTGTAGTGCAAGACATCGGGACTAAATATCTCCTTCATGTTGAACAAAAAATTCTTTTCTTTTGTTTTTGTTTCGCTTTTTTCATGTGTGTTTTCCTTTTGGGATGATGCAATGTGTTGAAGTACAGAAATATACTCTTCCATGTTAATTTAAAATGGACTTTGTTTCTTTTTCTTTTTTATTTATTGTCATTCTTCCCGGAGTTCTATGTGCTTTGGGGAATGATGACAATTCCGAGCTCTTTAAATAAACACATTGCAACAACGAACATACTAACCCCAAATCCATAGATCCCTTATGTGTTTGGTGTTCCTTTTTGGGGGGAAACTCCCCTTCTTTTGTTTTCTCTTTCATTTACATCAAGTAGCCTTACTCAAAAACATATGACTTGGCATAGGGGCTTTCCAAGTTGGCTCTCATGTCTTGTTTTCTTTTTGCAATTTTCTTTCGCTACTTTAAACTAATTGCTCACAAAACGGTATGTAGCAATTACTTTAAAGTGGGTGGCATACATTGGCATCATTTCATTTGCATTTTTGGTTCCTAGTGCAGCCTTCTCACTTCATACAATGTGTTTGTCACTTTATGGATGACATTGGGTGTGATTTCCTTCATAAGTGTGATCTATCTTAGCATATTGCATTCCTCTTAGTGGCCTGATGCAACACACTACATCCCATAAGTTGTGAATATTTTATTCTTTGATTGGTCCTCTCTTGGAGACATTAGACATAATGTTCCCTAAGTGATAGACCTTGCATGAACTTAACAAGACTCCTTTGAACATCTTTTCCATTTTACACTTACATATTTTCACATTTACATCTTTACCACCTTGCATAATGTGGCTTGCATGCCTATGGTACTATCCTCTTTGTTCGTGAGTTCTAAGCATATGAAGCTTTGTTGGTCTCATGAAGTAGGAACCAACATTTTCCCTTGTGGCTCCTTGTTAAATTTATCAGGAGGTATAACTTTAATATGGTTGAGCGGGAATCCCATTTAGCGGCACGAATTTCCCCATAGCCACCTATGTGTTTGTGAGTGCATACCAACTAGCGTATGTACTTCACCTTTTTGGGTCTTCTCATCGACAAACTACCATGAGTTATGTTGCCCCAGAGTGAGTATGCATTTTATTTTTCTCACAAACATCTTAGATCTAATCCAAAACTAGTTGGACAGACGATTGAAGCTCAATCTAATTCCCCCTTTTCTTATTTTATTTCAACACATGTGTTCCTTTGTTCTTATGTTTAGTTTTCCATGGGATCTTCATCTTAGGGGCTTGATCATCCCTCTTGATCATTGTCATTTCCATCTTGCTAACATAAGTGCATTGGAGGATCCTTCTTGATGTGCATGGCTACTTTAGTGTGAGTTTGGAAACAAAGTTCATCCTCTCACTAAAGTGGGAATCATCTTACCATAGAAAAATGGCCCTTGGAAATTTTCATGGTCTTTTTAGATCTTTCTTCATGATGCTTGGTCTATTTTTCTTTGATTTAATGTTTAATGTGGCTTAAACATTCATTAGGTCTTTAAAATTCAAATTATGGCATCTTGTGAAGGTTTTCTTTGATTTAATGTTGTAATGTGGCTTAAACATTCACATTAGATGCTTTAAGAAATTCAAATATGGCATCTTGTGAAGGTGTTTTGAAGTGTTGTAAAATGTTTTCTACACTTTCTAGACTCTATTAATTACAATTCACCTAAAATCACCTTTCATCACTTATCAAGTCTTATTTTTGAAGTGTTGGCAGAATCTTGTTTTGAAGTGTTGTAAAGTCTTATTTTGAAGTGTTGTAAAGTCTTGTAACAAGATTTCGTGCTTTTCTAGGATTGATTTCACTATTTACACCTTTCTTATACTTTATTTGACCCCTTTATGCCCTTATAAGGCTTAATTAAGTGTATGAATGTAAACCCGACAAATAACGTTAAATGCAACTTAATTCCTGACACTCACTTTCAAGTCCAAGGTGGGACCCATTCGCCATGGGTGACGAATGAGTCCCTTTTGGCTCCAAATTCAAAATATTTCAAAATTTCTTTCATTTTTTATTCAAAATTACCTTATGTTTGCCTGTGATGAGGTATCATTGTGTTACTAAGGCACAAGTGTATAAATAAGCATTTTTCTTCTCATTTTACACCTAATTCATTCAAGTATCTCCACATTCATCAAGTTCAATAATTCACTCATTCATTCAAGCACTTTGCATCATTTAATCAAGCATCAATCAAGTATCTTGGAGCAACCATTGAAATATCTTCATATTTCTTCAACAAGGTTGTGGTGAGTTTAGGAAATTTGCATGTTGTTTATTCATCTTTCCTTGTTCATTTGATTCCATTTCTTCATTAAGGGTTTGCTTACCAAAGTGGGATTTGACCAAGGAAAATCCCTATAACCTAACCCTTAACCATTTTTCCCCTTTTGCATGTGTGTTTGCAAACTTTTTTATTTAGATTTATCAAGCAGTTATAGGTGTTGAAAGGTGGTCAAGAAGTCAACAAAGTGTTTCAAGTCAAATCAATCCTATTTCAAGCTTGGAGACAACCTACAGTCTATTTTTTGCAAATTTGACTCTTTCAACCTGACAAGGAGACAAGCTCAGATTTGGTACTACAAAATTGGTCCCTGATTTCACATAATTTTGGAAGAGGATTGATTCACCATCAATAGTGAATGAGTCCCACCTTAAGGCTGAAAATCCAAATCTTTTCAGATTCTGGATCCTGACACTTAGAAACTTGTTTTCAGAAGTTTTCATCAGTAGGACCCGATTAAGCCATCGATTAGTGGTGAATAAGTCCCACCTAGTGATTTTTTAGTGATTTTTATTAGGCATTTAGGACACTCCTATATTCTTCATCAAACTCTGATTACTTTCGATTTAGCAGCCCTTTTCATTTTTTGTTTTGCATTTTATTTATGTTTTTAGTTCATGTTTTGTATATCACATTATGTTTTCAAACATTGCATATCTTATTAGTTTTGCATTCATAATCAAACAATTTTATCACTTAGTTACATTTAGATCATTGCATTTAGTCATAACTACATCATACATTTCCTAATTTGGAGTGAACCATTGATTTTCATGAGGGTTATCTCTCTCATTTTAGGTGAGACATCCTAAGATTGCAAGAGTAGCCTATAAACTTCATGCCCAAAATATATGGTTCAATTTGCATGCTTCTTTTCATTTCAGCATTGATTGAGTAGAGATCCTTACATATCTTTGCCAAGCTTGACTTGTTTTAACCCATGTTACCGGTTTTACGTGCTTGTCACATGTGGCTTACTGCCATCTTGCATGCTTTGTCATCCTTCTTCAGTACATAGCGGTTCATGCAGCCCTACTACATGCCTTTATGATCTTCCTCTCAGCTGGATGGTGGGTTATCTCACTATACCACGCCTTAATTTTTTCCTTCTTGGTATAATTGTTTATGATGTATTTTAGAATTCTTTCCTCTGGCCAACCGCACGTCCTCATCATAATACTTTCCGCGGTATGGTGGTAAGTATATCTTCATGTTGTCTGTTACACACTGCCAGCCCGCCAAGGGTTGATATTACTACTGAGGGATATGGTAACATATTGTTAAGGGATTTCAAATGTTTTTAGCTAGACATGTTTTTGCTTAAGTATATATGATGAATTTTTGGCTTTGTATAGGTCTTTCAATGTCAGCCAGACCTAAAAAATTTATATGTTTGTTTATAGTGGGGAGTCTCAATAAAAAAATAAAAAGGAATATAAGGATCAAGGCTCGGGTCATGGAGCTCAAGGTTAATTTTGATGACGGAACTAGGAAATTTTTTAAGGTTCTAACACACCTCATGATGAACTAGATTATGTTTTTCCTTCATCTTGCTTGTGTTATGTTTTTATGAGTTCTTCTCTTGTGAATATATCCCTAAGGAAATTTTTTTTGATACCTATAATTGTAAACATCTTTATTTTTTACTAAAAATTCTTTTTAATCTATAAAATGAATTTTATTTTAGGTTTTCATTTGCAGTTATCAATGGATTGGAAAGTCAATAGTTATCAACTTATGAACTCAATAAAGTTTTACTTATTCAAATTGTTGATTTATACATTATTGTTTATTTGGACTTTAGGAAATGAAGACAAGGACTGTAAGGCACAAATTAGATGATAGTGATCATAATGCTGAAATTCTAGTGATAGAATATGAGCATGAGTGTAGTGAAAAAGTGGCCAAGAATAATGAATATTTATTGATTCTTGGTTTGACAAGGAAAGTTTTAAATCCACTAAGTAGTATATTATTCATTTAATAGTGTTTAATGAAATTTTATAGGCAAGAGCTTTATGTATATAAGACATAATATGATTTATTTTGTTTTATAGGCAACAAAAAGAGTGCAAAGAAAATGTGGAGAAAAAACAAAAGGAAAGAAAAGATACAGTGTTGCCATCTTGTAGAATCCGATGCTTTTGTGATTCAACAAATGTAGCTGGTGAAACCAATAGTTGTGATGATGTGAAGCTCGGTATAGCACATGATGATGTGGAGCCTAATATAGCACATGGTGATGTGCAACGTTGTGATGATCTCTTAGAAATAATTCTAAGAGGTTATTGAAAAACATCAAGGCAAAGGAACAATAGGTTTGTAGATTATTTTTTCAACATTATTAAAGGATGTGTTAATGATGTGAAATCTGCAAAGACTGGTATTGATCTACCTACTCATGCCACACCTGATGTGGCCAAAGAGCATGAAGTTTTGGTTAATGAAATTCATGAAGAGAGACTACTTGCATATTTTGTACTTTAGAGTGCACCTATTGCATCTAGAACTTTTGATGGAACTAGTGGATTAGTTAGAAATACTGGTAGTGGTAATTTAATAGAGGATGTGGATGCTTTTGTCAAAAGACAAAGATTGAGTCAAGATTTGTACAAATGTATAGAGAGGAATGCAAAAGAAAGAAAATTAGAAGGCAAGAAGCCATTCTTGCTTGAGGTATCGAGAGATGGTGAGCCCATTGGGCCAAATGCTGCAAAGTGGGCCATTGAGTTGGGTGTAAGATGTAGGGTCCATTTGGATATTTTCAAATCAAGTTTTACAAAGCAAGATCCACGAGTTGTGGAAAATGTTATACCAAAATTGAAAATGCTTTTGAGACTACTGTTGGACAAATCTCTAGAATATATTACAAGCAAAGGATGAGAATTTTGATGAACAATTATAGATATAGTTGTAGAAAAACAATCATAGGGGAAAAGAGAGGTTTGACTCTAGTCTATCTCCCAAAGAGTGGGAGGCATTGAGAGAAAGTATGCATTCCAAAGAATATTTGGCAAAGATTAATAAAGGTAAGAGAGAAAGAGATAATGTGAGGGCTAGATATACATTTGGCTGAGGTGGGTTGCATGCCAAAATAGACAAATTTGCAGTAAGTGTATGGCATTTTGGTTCAATTTACATTGTATTATTTATTTTGATTTTTTATTGAACTGACTGTATGTTGAAATTGACATTGTATTTTAGGTGGAAAACAATAATAGAGGAGTAGGTGGAGAAGATATTGTCAATTATATGGCAACACTAGATGACAGTAAATCTAAGAGTAGGATGAAGTGGAAATCTAGTTCGTCAACAAAGGTTTCATAGCCATCTACTCAATGCCTAGTAGGAGCCTCTTTAGATCATTTCAACTCAAATGAACTAGGGTACCAAAAGGTAATGAGTTGCATATTCAATCTCACTCAGCAAGTTACACAGTTGGTTGAATTCGTTAACCCTTAGTTTTTGCATGGAATGAGCATAAATCCATGGATTCAGATGAGGTAAGAAGCTTTATTGATCTAGTTTCTTCTTGTTTGGAAGTTATATATGCAAATGCCTCTTAATATTTAGATTATTGAAATCTAAGTGTAGGAGAATCCAACCCAGTTTCTTTATTGTTGGAGTGATACAAAAATGTTCTTTTGGACAAATTTATAGCTTGCATTCTTTACTTGACTATTAAATGCTTTGTATATTTTTTTTCATGATGGTTAAACCATATGTAGAGAAATTTTATCAAATCAATAGAAAAACAAAAATGCCTTCATGATGTCAACAGAGCTACCGATATTTATAGTGATGAAGTGGACAAGAATCTGCAACACAGTCATCTTAGTTGTCCTGAAGTTGAGGTAATTAATATAATAGTCGCTAGTTATCTGTCCCAATGTTTTGTCATTTTTCATGCTTAAAATGTTCTTTTGGAAAAAAAATAGTTTTTGCATTCTTTAAGTTGTCAGTTAATCTGTCCCAATGTTTTTTCATTCTTCTTTTGGACAAAAATTTATAGCTTTTGTATTCTTTAAGTTGTAAGTTAATCTATCCAATGATTTGTCATTTTTCATGCTTAAAATTTTCTTTTCAATTTTTTTTTATAGCTTTTGCATTATTTACTTGAATTGTATTAATTTTTGCATGATGATTTTGTTAGTTTTTATGATCAGAAATTTAACTTAAAATCATATGCATAGACACAAAATATACCCTAGGAAAACCCTCCACTTGAGGGAGAAAATCCCAACAAAAAAGATCTTTCTTATATATATAATAATGGAAACAATTCACTTTACAATGAGGCCAATCACAAGGCCAATATCTTGCACCAATACAAGATGCAATAACAGATAATAATTTGCCCTTCCTTGACCTAAAAATCTGCACTTAGAGAAAATTTGCCAACTGCTCTTGAAGGAATTTGCACTTGAATGAAGGAAATGATTTGAACTTGCTTGATGTGAAATGGAGTGGAAATGACCTTGTATAAATACATTTAGAGAGAGAGGTCGTACCTCTTCAAGAGAAAGGTTGGACACAATAAGAAAATATAATTACAAATATAAATGTGAATTACAAGGAAGGTCAGCCCAACTTAGTAATTGATTGTTGTCAAGTGAAGTGCATCTTCACTTAATTATCTCAATAAAATAAATAGCCAATAGGCTATATGCAATTTTATATCTTGACTTGTGGCTAGAAGGATGAGCTCGAAGCTGCTATAACATCAACAGATTTAACCACATGATTCAGAGAAATTATATGAAAGAAGGATAAAAGGAAAAAGGCCATGTCAATAGAAATCTTTGCAAAGTTGTACAACTTCATGTATGCAATGACGTTGATAGTGGTTATGATGATGAACTCGACGAGCATGCACATGATATTCATAGTGGTAGTTGTGATGAACTCAAGGTGAGTGCTATGAAACCACATGCAAGTAAGTAATGGTTGTTTTATTATGTAAATAAGGGTAATCATTACCTATTTGATAAAAGTTGGTTAGAATAGTAGTGAAGTGTAATTAGCTAGTATACATAGATTATGGAAATAAGGGAGAACATATAGCTTACATATGGAAGCTTAGAGCTTAATTATAATAGAGTGTTTTATAAAAGCACATACAAAAACTAATTTATTCCAAGACATAAATATTACATACAGCTATCAAAAACAATATAATGTGTATTTTTTTGTTTTTGTAGACATTTATTGATAATCTCCAAGAAGGGGATAAAGTTGAGGTGTTGGATTTGTTTGATGGTGTTGTTGCGGACATTGCGCAAATTCACTCACTATCTATTGTACATGGAGTCAAATTGAAAGGAATAGGAGATACAAATGTAAGTATTTTATAGGTCACAAGTAAAATACCCCTTCCTTATCTAGACAAAATAGATGGAGTTGTCTATAGAAAGAGAAAGAAAGGACCTTCACATAGTGGCCACTCAAATATTTGAAAAAGATGACAAAGTGTTAGTCATAAGTGTAGAAGAGAAAAAGAAGGGTTAGCAGCAGCAGAGTGTGGAGAGTAAAGTTGCTGACAAATAATGTACTAAGCTTGAATAATTTGAACCCAAACAAAAACTAGAGAATCTGATTTGGGTGTACATTCTGTAATTAGAACAGAGAATGCTTTATCTTAATGCACCTATAATGTAAAATAGAGAATGTTCTATCTTACTGCACCTATAATGTAAAATCCCTCGATTATGTTTCTCTCTTTTTGTTTGGGTTCCACTCATTTAAACTAGTCCATTATAGAAGAGGGGATATGTTATTGTGTAAGTAGTAGATGCAGAGAATAGGGGTGCAGAAAAAGAAGTAAATACAAAGTAGATAGATAAAGAGGTGCAGAGAAAGGAAAATTTGCAGAGAGTGCAACATACATGTATGTGCAGTTGCAAATAAGTTGCAACATAGAATTGTCATCAAAATTATAATATATTGGAGAAGAAAAAAAAGGAATTGCAACTCAATTTTCTCAATCACAACACTGAGAAACACACTTTATAACAATACATGTTTCAAAGTAAAGACATATTTTTGTCTTGTATCTGCTATAAGAACACATTTTCTCAATAAAATTTCAATATTTTCCTTTCTTAATAGCCATTTCATTATGTGTAAATGAATGATTGATTATTTTTTTCTATGTTTTTATATGTTTAAACCTCAATTAAAGCATTGTCTCATTTCCAACACTTATAGGTAGAAATCAATGAACAAAAATAATTAAATAAACTACTAATTGACTAAATATACTACCAACTAACAGAAATTAGTGAATATATATGAATAAATATAATGATTATGCAATTAATAAACAATGTATCTATATACCTACTAGTTGACAAAAATCAGTGAACAAAAAGAATTAAATAAATTGCCAAATTGATCAAAATGATTATTAAAATTAATGACTAAATACACTACCAATGGATGAAAATCAGTGAATAAAAATGACTAAATAAGTGACCAGTTAACATAAATCAATGACTAAATTAACAACTAAATATACTAGTGAATAAAAAATGACTGAATAAGTGGCCAATTTAAAATAATCAATGACTAAATTAACGACTAAACACACTACCAAATCAATCAAATTAACAACTACAACAAAAACCAAATCGATCAATCAAACGACTAAATCAAAAACCAAGTCAATCAATCAAACGACTAAATCAACGACCAAATTGATCAATCGAGCGACTAAATTAACGACCAAATCGATTAACCAAATGACTAAAAATGGTTTAGTCACCAATTTGGTCATGTTATAAATGACTGGAAATAAACTATTGTTGGTTACACAACCATGTTCAGTCATTTATTGTTGTTTTTGTACTAGTGTTCATAGTGACTAGACTTCATAGGTGGGGATAGAAGCAGATAAATCTATACCAATTATGGAGGGGATGATGTTAGAAAAAATATATATTTTTGCATGTAGCCATTCTTAACTAAACTTACACCTAAATTCATAGGTGGGTTGTTGAAGTTAAGGTGATAGACGTAGTGGGATAATCTACCTATTGTAAAAAATATCATTAGAAATACATGAAAACATAGAAGTCTTGTGCCTCTTGCTAAGCAACAAGAACCATGTGCTAAACTCAAAATTAGTGGCATTCCCAATACTCACCTCTCTATCACCAAATTCAACACCCTCCTTTCTCTTTTAAAAAATAAAAGGCTTCTCCTCCCACATAAAGGTGCCAAAACTCTACTAGACTTGGAAAACTAATACATGCATAATTCTAAGAAACTTGGACTCTTGCATGTCAACTCAACATGAGCTCATATCATGTCGTAATATTCTTGTTGATGGCCCAATTGACACATGCAACATAGGAAGGGTATAGATCACCTTACCTCTTTTGAAAAAGGTTGATGATCGTAAAATCAATCACCTTCCGAGTTCCTAGGAGTTGGGTCACAATGTTCATGTCTAATTGAGAGGTCAATATGGTTATAATGTTTAAGGGGCCTACTATTTTTAAACTCAAATTGAGTAAAATTATTTATTTATGAGCTATATCTAATCCCAACTAAAGAGGGTTTTAAGAAAATATAAAAGATATCTATCAAGGGATGCAAGAAAATACAAAGATATTAATTCTAATTAACACAATTTATTCATTATCAAAGAGATATTTGATAAATAATTAAATCTATGATACACACACAATATAATTTATCTACAATGTTATATTCTAGGGTGTTTATTTAGAATTCATTACAATATTCATTAATTGAAATTCCAACACAATTCATAAAAATACCATTCATCCCTCAAAAACTTATAAATCAAATTAACAAGAAAAATACCATTTGCATGCAGGAAGAAATCTTGAATAGATAGAACTAGATAGATTTTATTATTATTTTTGAATCCAAATCTCTCTAAAATCCCATCATGACTTCATTGGAATGTGAATCTATCCTTTCTAATATCAACTTCCATGAAAACCTAAATAGGGAAATGTAGTGAAATAAATGCTTTATAAAATTCTATACTATTGGACCTCCAATATAATTCTTCAACTTTCGAACCCTTGGAATGACAGAGGATTACAATATATAGGTAGATAAAGATATCACTCCCTTCAAAATGATATACAACACTCCTAGTGCACCTAGTATGTAAGATCGACTAAATCAAGAATTTTCCAAAAAGAACTTCAATTATCATGCAAAAAGTTGACTTTGTAAAAATCATCTTTAGTTATCTCCAATTATATCTACAACACCTTTTTAAGAATAAAGAATCATAAAATATAATATTCATCATTTGAAAATGCTCATTCATGCCTACTCTTGCAATTGCTTATACTCTTTGAAATTGGTCAACACATGCACGACCAACTCTACATCTGGTCCATCAACCCATTCCAATTTGAACTTGGTCTTTTCAAAACTATTGGGAATTACTACAATGCACCTCTCTAACCTTTGGACATCATCTTTTACCCATTTAAGATCAGCCTTGATATTCATTAATATATGGATAGAATGGTCTCTTCTTCTTTTTGTGCTAAGCTAATTTCCCCTTCTATCTTCTCATTCCAAACACTCTTAATAGCTTGTAAGGTGTCTAGTTTGTGTTTATCCTACAACAAATGGTTTAGACCAATGATTCTAAACATAAAATTTTCAAAATTTGAAGAGTGCCCATACAACTCTTTATGTAACTCTAAATGGTTCAATTTATTCTCAACTATAAGTTCCATTTTAAAAGACATTATATTAATAAGTTCTTATCCACAAAACCAATATCCTCATCACACATAACAACTACTTTCTTTAATTCTTCTAGTCCCATTTTACTTACTTCCTTGAGGTGCTTTAGATCTTTTTGATATTTCTCATCTTTGTCCCTCAGGTTATTTGTGTATTTCTATAGTTCATCCTCTAGATTATATGCCTTTTCATATTGTTGATAATCAGAGACCAAAATTTCCTCTATTTCCTTTCTAATTTTTGTAATCAATTTATAAAAAATTTGATATTTTTTAATCTTGTTTAAGGAATCCACTTCCTTGTAGGTCATCAAAATGAGAGCCTCAATATTGCATCTTGCTCAGTCATTGAAGAAACCAACCCTTTTGATAATTCTTTCATTTGCTCTATTGGTGCCTTGAGCTCATCAT
>VDFB02193196.1:0-27007 GCA_007258455.2 Sequoia sempervirens
CTATTGGTCTAGAGACGTCATACATAGTGAAACCATTCCATAACTTTAGTAACTCATCGATAAAAGGCTCGATATACACATTCATATCTTTAACTTGGTACTTACCTAGTTGAATGAACATAAACATTACATAATTATTATAACCATTTTACTGCAATATATATAAATTAATGTACATGACTATTGAATGAAAAAAATATGTCATTATGCAACAAATAAGACAAATGAAATGCTACTACGTTAAAAAAAATTGATGTAAACAAATGCCTGGAACAATCATTGACAACATTATGTGCTCCCTCTTTATTGACATCCATGGAGGAATGTTATTGTTGATAAGAAAAATAGGCCACACCGAGTAAATAGATCTCAGCTCTCCAAATGGATTGACACCGTCCGCTCCCAATGAAAGCCTAAGATTACAAGGTCATTCTTTAAAGTGTGGCCATTTTTCCTCCATGTCCCTAAATGCAGAACCATCGGCAGGAATTCAAAGAATGTCATCTCCACTTCTATTCCATGCATGGTAATCCATAAATTGTGCTAAGCTTTTGCACCTAAATAATCGTTGCATACGGGAAATAATGAGAATATAATGAAGAACCTTGTGAGGCACCTTTTTTATTAGTTGATCTATTCGATATCTACTGATATGACATTCTAGGCATTCTGTTTCAAATTCATGTTGTTTATGATATATAATATGATCATTGGGACATGCATCTATTGCTTGATACTCCATTCCGATATCTTTCATAATGCCAGATAAATCTCGGTATGAGCGAGGTAAAATATTTTATGGTGGTAACAAAAATTCACCAATAAATCTACAACAAAAAATAATTTGTTAATATAAAGAGTATTAATGGTACATATTTCATCTTTTATTTACTAGTGATGAAATAACAACAATTAATAATAGATGAAAAAAGATGACATATATGACATACCTTAACATCCATGAGATTGCTATGTTTGATAAACCATTCATAACCTTCAAGTTCAACAACAACAATATGACAGAGAGAAGAGTTGTTTGGGAGCCTTCATAAAGGGGTTCGTATGCCTTCTCAAGTACAGGTAAATCATGAACATCATCAAAGTCATCTCGATCATCATGATCAGCTCTGCCACTAAATGTGTCATGGATCAATGTATCTGTACCATCATCTTCAACTGTGTTTTCTGGTGCATGATCATCTTTTTCTATAGGATCATTAACTTCATCTTTGATATTCACAACTCCATGTTTGTCCGCTTGCAAAACCATATTCTCCGGGCCGTGATAATCCATATAATGTGCCCTAGGGCTCTGCACCTTTATAATAATGATAGACACAAATAAACCATGATCATGATCAAGTGATTATATATATATATATAATGTTAAAACGATATAAACATTTACAAATTCAATCAATATAAACACATATTATAATGAACAACTTACCAATAGATGATAATCATGCCCCCCTTCAACATGACCATGCTGCCTACAATGTTTCTTAGCTGTTGTGATTAAAAGTTGTCTCATCTATAAGCCCTTGCAATTATTGCAAGGACAATAACATTTCCCATCACCCTTTCTTTTCAATTTAGCCACAATCTATCAAGTGTCTCTTCATTTTTTTTTGGACTAATATTATCTGACATGATTTTTTACCAAGCTTGACTATTTAGATCTTCAAAAATATCAAACTCACACTCCAATAATTTTTATTCATAGCAGGTAACAAAATTATTCGATATTTTACACCAAAAATTTGGCATGCAACCACCCTTGCAAAAGAGAAGATAGTAAAGTTAATGACCCCAAAACACTTTAAAATGCTAATTCCAAAACTTATTAAATTTTGATTTTACTATGATTTCCAACCATTAGACTCCTAAAATCAGAATATTGAACTTGATCGCAAACTTCCTACAACGATGAAGGTAGCGAGCTAGTAAGAGCAAGTGACCCATTCCTAAGGAGCAACAAGTCAGAATCATCATTGCTAATATCAATACAGATTTATCCTTTTAGTTAAAGATGCAATGTGTCACTTCTTATGACGAGCTTATCCCTAGGGCCCTCAACATTGAGAGAGCCCTAATCGCACAAGGAAGCACACACTCATAGAATTTGGAAAATAAATGACTAGGTGACTACAACTTTTAGTCACAACAACTAAAAATGACTAAATTCTGCTCATTTTTTTCAACTCAACTATAAATGAGTAAATAAATTACTAGTTTGGTCATTGATTACAAATTATTTAGTCACACAAATAAAAATGACTAAATAATTAGTCATTTATTTAGTCACAATCAATTTGAATAAATCATTTAAGGAATCAAGAATATAGCCTGCCAAAATACTCTAAAACTTTAATAAACATACCCTAAAACTTTTGTCAAAATCTTATTTTTAGGCGTAGCCCACCAGAATGGAGTTTTCATTTTAATAAACATACTCTAAAACCTTCGTCAAAACATTATTTTCAAGCATAGACTGCCAAAATGGAGAAGTGTTTCAGTAAAGAATGACAGAGAACGGTGAGGAGATGTGTGTGAAAGGAGGCATAGGATTCATTGCTGCTTATCTCATTCCTTCTCTGCTCAACAAATCTTACATTGTTCCTGCTACTATTTGTAATCTAGGTATTTAATTGACATATATTCTACAATTCCTTCAGAAGATTTTGAAGTATCAATCTATCTTATATAGGGTTTAGAATGCTTTCTTTTAATTAAAAAAATAAATAAATGATGTATTTCCCTGTAATTAGATAATGTGGAGATCTCCTAAATCTGCCCTAACACACTATCCTCTTTGGCACTGTATTTATTACTCTAGCTACTAGGGTTTTGCATGTGACATCTTTAATGTCTTCATGACCGTGGCTTTTAAATAGATCTCAGTCTTGGCTTTAATCCTTTTCATGGTAACCCTTGAGTTCCATAATCCACCTTCAATCTCTTCTAAGAACGGTGTCTTAATCTAGACTGCATAGTATGCATATAAAACAAGTCCTTCATACCTGCCATTGTTCCAAACCACCACTCATTGCCTTGCTTAAAATGTTGCCTGCATAAGCACAATAGCATGTTTTAAAATCATGGCTGCCAGTGATTGACCATTAAGGTCACCACTTTCATCATGAAGATACAATAAATTTTTTTTCTTCAAACTCAAGGCATTATGCAAGATAACATTGTGAATTGTTTGTTGTGTATGATTTGATTTTCTTGCACATTTATTGCTTTGCTAACTTCCTTTAAGACTGGGTATTGCACCCTCAGCTGCAATCTCAAACAAATCACTCACTATCACTTGAAGATTCTTTTCATGAGCATCCTTCTATAAAATCACACTATACCCTATAGATTGCCTACTTATTACAGGGGACTCATTGTTTCATGGTATTGTAGATCTTAAGATCCTTCAACCTTATTGACACTACTTCACAGTCCACAAGGTATTATTCACTATTCTCCCATCTTTGATGAGTCTCAAAACACTGCTCAAACGTGCAATCCACTACCTCCATTATACAATGGCTAAGAAGAAACATTGAACCTATGATTACCACTGTTACTTCATTTGGACAGTCATTCCCCGATTGTATTTTCCTTGTCTAACACTAGCAAAAGCATTTGAAAAACCCTTAAGGTCAGCAAGGGGTAAGGAAACTCACTGTTAAAATCTCCACTTTACTATGCAAGGTTTGAGCTTTATTATCTTGTCACTGCTCAACTTCCTTTTTGACTGTCACATCTCAAGTGACATCATTTTTTTACCTGGAGATTAGTTACAAATGTCACTAAGCTACATAGTGTGCTTGTTATTGGCTACAATCTTTAGATTGCAAGATTTTGTTATTACCTACAATGTCTCAATCTTTCCGGTATTGCAACCTCACTAATCCGCTAGAGTTATTGTTTATGTTTCTACAGAGGCCTAGGGTTTGTACCCTAATCATGCTCTTACCAATGCTTCTGTTGGTATTAAAAAACAACCTTAAATCTTGGGTCAAAAAATTAGTTGTCTTGATAGGATTGTGGTATGATCTTGGATTGTATACTAGAGTGTGTGGGAAGCTTGTGTTTGATCATTAAGGTACGTAAACCTGATAAGGGAAATGCATCCTATATAGCATGGGTCTTGCTTTAATACTTTCCATAATGGTTATTAGCAGATCACATTATTATTGTTTGTGGTAACCCAAGATTGCATTGAAGTATGTAACAAACTTGGTCTGTAGTTTAAGCTATACACTTTTAAGTAACATTCATAAGGTTTAGAAAATCTTGATCACTCTCTAGAATAGCCCATTAAACATGGTTGTGCTTGAATGCACTACATAATTGATATAACACAACCACTCTGCATATCAACCAGAGTTATAAGCTCTTTATTGCAGCAAGAGGTAATCACTCTTCGATCATGCTATAATTACATCGTAACCTGTTAAACTTGAGATAACTTAAATGCACCCAATGATGATTGACACCTACATTATACAACCTGAATTAACTACATTATATGAGTGCCTCCATTTCTATCACAATAGAGCCACATTAAACTTGGGTCACACATGAATGCGTCCTGTACTTGTTATAGCACAACTGTGCCACATGACCAATAGAGTTATGGATCACATAATTATAGTCACAAGAATTTGTTCCTTGGTTGTGATCTTATGGTGATTCCACAAAAAAAAATCTGGACATGAAATTCTCAAAACCCTAAACCTCTAAAAATGAAATATGATGAGATGTTGCTTTAAAATATGATTTTCAAACCTAGAACTACAAATCTGACATCACCGAATTCTGCAAAAAGACAATGACTACCCTCAACCTGGCGATATCTTCTTCAATTTTTTCTATTTTCCCAAGAAAATCGTCCTTAGTTCTCCACAAAATGTCTCAAGTAGAGAAAATTCGCAAGTATAGCAAAACATTGCCGCAATAAATCAGCGAACTCACTTTTCTTTATGTCGGCCACAATTTGATTTTTTTCTTATTTTTAATGTTAGTCAAAATTTCGACGAAACTGATAGTCAAAATTTTGATGAAACCCAGGTTCGTCAAAATTTTGACGAACGTTGGGGATAAAATTTTAAAAAATTGAAAATTACCATCAAATTTTACAAGCACTCGACAATACATAAAATTATACATATTTCATCAGAAATTTTCGTTGGATTTTGCAGTGAAATGAGTTAGTGGGAAATTCATCTAGATTAATGTCCCACTTGCTCATCTATTTGATGTTTTGTTTCATCCAAGTCTTTTTCCTATGCTCTAATTTCTCCTCCACAACCATCTTGGGCTAGCGATGCTTATCCATGCTATCAACCTTTTTAAATAACTTATCAGACAAATTATTGCTGATGCCTCTATTGGGAATATATCGCTTCAACCAAAATGATCTCATAGTTGATTGTTGATTTGACCTTGATATTACTAGCAATTAAATGTTTTGGATTCTTTCAACTTTCCTCCACTTGTGGGCTAACATGCTATTCTCCCAAAACTCGTAACCATAGAGGACAATCGACATGACCAACAAACCAAAAAGGATTTTCTTGGTTTTCCAATCCCATAACTTCAATTTCCTACATCTATTTTGGAGTAGGAAAGAAGATTTCCACCCAACTTGTATCCCTTTTTCTCTACAAGTCACCTAGTTGAGCTTATTGTGAAAATCATTTCCCAAGTACTTGTATTCTTCTAGTATTTCCAATGCACTTCCCTCAAACATAAAGTTAAATTGTTGCTTCTTCCTTCTCAAAGAAAAAAATGATGACTTTGGTCTTGCTGGTGTTTACTTGCATCCCAACCTCATGGAAAAAAAACTCAAGAACCTTCAAATGCTCTTTCAGGCCATGGGCAGTTCTTGCAATCAGACCTTGAAAATGATTATGGAATCCCTCTACTTGGGTAATGTATGGTATTGTACATACCATAACATACATTAATATTCCAATGACACTAGCATAAGGTGCTCTAGTCATACCCTCCATCTCCCTAGTAGAAGGTTGACACTTCTCAAATGATAACTTAGTCTCCATAGAAATAGTAACACAAAGCTTTGCAAGTTGACATGCTAAATCTATCCAACACCGACTTCACATACTTTGACCCAACCAAAGACTTATGTTAGCTCTATCTCTTCTAATCTCCATCTACAAGATGAACCTAGCCATTCCTAAGTCATTGATCTCAAATTATGCTAAAAGATAAGACTTCAATTCACAATTCAAACCTTTCTCGTTATTGAAAAATAATATATCATCAAGAGATATCTTTCAAATTATCACAAAATTATTAACTTGATTAGTAATACTTGATCAAAATTGAGGAAGTTTCAAAGATTCTCTCTTGTCATAACAAGTTCCAACAATGCTTAACACCATTAAGTTTTTTATTCATAAATAAAGACAATTAGAAATATTTTTCTATAAAAATTAATTATGTTAAATTAGAGGAAAAATAACTTAACTTCATAAAATAATTCATAAATAATGAAAAATACATAAATTTTAAAAAAGAGCCCCAACCTTTTTACATTCATTCCATCTGTTCTTAGGGGTGTATGCACAAAATCTGGGGAGACCAGTATAACGAACTCATTTTATTCAATCAAAACTTAAATTGCATCATATTACAACTTGAATGATTAATTGAAATGAACAAGAAAGCTGGCATGTACAAACAATTTCCCACTCTTTGTGTGTCAAGAAAAAAGGGAGTTCAAATTTTAGATGGCATTGAATTTGATCGTTTTCATCTAAACTTCATTCTCTTGGATGTGTTGGAAAACCGGTACTCTGCATCTAGCCAATTGGTAAAAGGCTTCTTAGCAGGATGAAGTAGAATACCACGGTACTCTGCATCTAGCCAACTGGTAGGAATGCTTTGTATTTGTGTATTAACGAAATTGGCGATCTTAGTCTTTCGGAAAAGATGTGGGTGTTTGTTTTCCACTTTTGTGAGATTCAACATTCTCTCCACACCATCAAGGAAAGTTTTTGCAAGTATTATATTGCTAGGTGTAATCAGATTACTAAGGAGATTTATACAATCAAGATCCACAAAGTATACCACCTGCTCGTCACTCCCATATGTAATACCATTAACAATTGCAATAGCTGCTACTTCCTTTAAACCATCTATTTCCTCTGGAAGAAGCCTCACAAGTGCATAAATTACTCCTGCCTTAATTAGAACCTCAATGTCATCCTAGGTGAGACTTGTGATACAGGCCACCAACCTGCGAAAATATTTATGAAGCTTCCTCACTATATCTGACTCTCTCTTGTCACCACTTGAAACAATTTCCACAATATGCGAGAGTTCCCTGAAATTGATAACCTCCTTATAATTCCCATACTCTGGAATGTTGGCAATAGTTTCCATGACAAAAAGTAGTATGCGTGGAGAATCGTGAAACAAAAGCTCAACAAGACATGGAAAAATGTCATTTACAGTGATATATTCAACACCCTCATGTCCTTGAGAAAAAGATGAAAGAGCCTTGCAAGCAAGCCTCTGTACTTGGGTTTCTTCCCTTGTTTCAAGAAGCTCCTTCAAGGTTGGAAGGGAAACGACTGTGTCCTCAATGGGTTTGCAACGTATGATATGTACCAGTGCCTTAAGGAAAACCAGAAGAGCTGAAAGGGAGATTTGGGGTGATAGAAGAAAGGAAGAAGATTAAAGATAATGTCCTCAGTGATGGCTCTACCATGGAAGGAGAGGAGAGCTTGCTTTGCAACAACGACCATGGCCCATACCTCTTGCTCCTGCACATCTTCTCTAGGGGAATTCAAGAGGTTGCTTAAGTAAGGCATTGCATCATTTTCAATCAACATAGCAGGCTCATCTCTAGCGAGATAGTGTAACATACGATCTACCTCATACTGAAGCTTTGTTGAATCATTCCTTGTCAGACAATCAACCAACAGAGGCACTAGTTATGCATTGATGTAGTCATCTTCGAAACTATAAATCTTTCAGAGCTAACGGAGAGCTGGAAGCTGCCTTGTTGGCTCTCCACATTTCAGTTCTTCTACAGCTGATTGGAGATTATTACTGCTTTCCCCTTCATCTATTACAGATTCTTTCTTTTCACTTAAATAGAAATATAGATCAAGATTGGCTATTTGTTCTTCTTCTTCCACTAATTCTTCTTCGTTTCTTGAACAAGAAAACTGCTTTGTGCTGTCTTTAATCCTTAAAGCTACCATTTTTGTAGAACATATACCTCACATTCAAGAAACACCCAAATCCTGACAAAAAATGTAAATGGGTCAAAAATATTTAAGCCAAGAACGGACTCAATTTCAAATATCTACTGTACCTGGCTTGCGTGGTCTTTCCCTTAGAAGGTACATACATATTTACAAAATTGTTTCTTGAGATGATGACAAGAAATCATCGATTTTCTTACCTGAAAAGTATGAAGGGCCTATGTGCTTAAAGTGGACCTTTTTTTCCTTTCAGATCCTTAGTTTCCACAGTACACAAAGCAACTTAGTTATGATTCCCTTGACCTTGTAAAGAGCTGGGCAGAGCAAGAAACAAGGTTTGAACCACCCATAGGGTACCCTGTTTATCCCTCAAAGAAACAAATGCTCCAAATTGGGACGGCTTAATCGACACACTCTAAGCATTCGACTGCTTAGGTGGCCGGGCCGTGTGGGGCCCTTTTACTCTGTACTTTCCCTATTTCAGTGGATTGATTTTGAATTTCATGTTGCCATCTTGTTTCCATTCCATTGCCATTTCCGTTCACATTGTACGGATTTTATTTACTGTTTCCACTGTTATGTTATTGTTTCTATTGGCACCTACAATTTTTTTGTTTCCACCATTTTGCTACTATGGGAGCTGTAAGTGTTGTAGAGTCGGTCAGTGTCTTAAAGATTTCCTTCGAAACTATGGGAACAAACATGCTTTGCAAGAGTTAGTATCCTCTCTATAGAATCTCTGCCATGCGAAGCCATATCTTCAATGTTGATCCACTGCGCAAAAGATAAAATATGGTTTGATGCAAGGGGTTCTTAAACCCACATGCACTAGGTGAGAATAAACAATGGAAAAAGGGATCATAAGATTAAGCTTAAGATGCTTACTATAATGCAAAGAAAATGCATATATGTATTTTCAATTTCCAATTCTAAATTAAGCTAAATGATAATGTGTTTTCATTTTGATAGATGTATTAGTCAAATTTGAATTAAGTGATTCATCTTGGCTCTATTTTTAATTATTGTCATTTTTTAATTATTTCAAACGTTAGTTTTTCTATATTAAGGATGAAAAATAATAATTATTAATTATTGCAAAAGTTTTATTTTTAAGGTGGAGAATGATTCATTTATTTTTATAAAATTATATTTATAGGGGTGAAAATAATGTGATATATTTTTTAATTTATTTTATGTTTATTTTTGGACCATGTCTTGGTATATATGTATTATGATAAATGTCATACTCTAATGTAAAGTCAAGCATATTTGCATAGATTTCATCTCTGCGCAAGATCTTTTATTTATTAACACTTGACTTCATGTTCACATATTCTCGATCTATCCATCTAATTAATCCATAATAATATACACATTGATTCATAAACTATGTTTATCATGATCTATTTCATCTATTTTATCCTAAACCAAGTCGACAATCATGGGGTCATCTTCATAACTATGAACTCAACTTTCCTAAATTCAAATTGGCCTATTGATCCCTTTTTCCTCTCACCTAAAGTTGTATGTCACTAACTCATTTGACTACAAAATCCGACGAAACTGTCCAACGAAATATGTATAATTTGATGTATTGTCGAGTGCTTGTAAAATTTGATGTGTAATTTTCAATTTTTTGAAAGTTTATCCCCGACATTCATCGAAATGTCGGCTATCATTTTCGTCAAATTTTCGACAAACATGAAAAATAGAAAAAAATCAAATTGTGGCCGACATAAAGAAAAGTGAGTTCACGCCTGATTTATTGCGACAATGTTTTTCTCTACTTGAGACAGTTTGTGGAGAACTAAGGATGATTTTCTTGGGAAAAATAAAAAAAATTCAAGAAGATATCACCAGGTTGAGGGTAGTCATTGTCTTTTTGCAGAATTCAGTTGTGAAGTAAGATTTGTAGTTCCAGGTTTGAAAATAATATTTTAAAGCAACATCTCACCAGATTTCATTTTTAGAGGTTTAGGGTTTTGAGAATTTCATGTCCAAATTTTGTTGTGTGGAATCACCATAAGATCACAACCAAGGAACAAATTCTTGTGACTGTAATTATGTGATCCATAACTCTATTGGTCATGTGGCACAGTTGTGCTATAACAAATACAAGATGCATTCATGTGTGACCCAAGTTTAATGTGGTTATGTTGTGATAGAAATGGAGGCACTCATATAATGCAGTTATTCAGGTTGTATAATGTAGGCGTCAATCATGATTGGGTGCATTCAGGTTGTCTCAAGTTTAACAAGTTAGGATGTAATTATAGCATGATCGAAGAGTGATTACCTCTTGCTACAATAAAGAGCCTATAACTTTGGTTGATATGCAGAGTGGTTGTGTTATATCAATTATGTAGTGCATTCAAGCACAACCCATGTTTAATGGTCTATTCTAGAGAGTGATCAATATTTTCTAAAGCTTATGAATGTTACTTGACATATATTTGCATAATCTCAAATTCCTTTAGAGGCTTTTGAAGTATCAATGTATCCTATATAGGGTTTAGAATGATTTATTTTAATTAAAAAAATAAATAAATGATGTATTTCCTCTAATTAGATAATGTGGAGATCTCCTAAATCTTCCCCAACACACTATCCTCTTTGGCATTGTATTCATTACTCTAGCTACTAGGGTTTTGCATGTGACATCTTTAATATCTGTCTTCTGACCGTGGCTTTTAAATAGATCTTAGTCTTGGTTTGCTTTAATCCTCTTCATGGTAACTCCTTGAGTTCCATAATCCACCTTTAATCTCTTCTAAGAACGTTGTCTTAAGCTAGACTGCATAGTATGCATATAAAGCAAGTCCTTCATACCTGCCATTGTTCCAAACCACCACTCACTGCCTTGCTTAAAATGTTGCCTCCATAAGCACAATAGCATGTTTTAAAATCATGGCTGCCAGTGATTGACCATTAAGGTCACCACTTTCATCATGAAGATACAATGAAATTTTTTTCTTCAAACTCAAGGCATTATGTAAGATAACATTGTGAATTGTTTGTTGTATATGATTTGATTTTCTTGCACATTTACTGCTTTGCTAACTTCCTTTAAGACTGGGTATTGCACCCTCAGCTGCAATCTCAAACAAATCACTCACTATCACTTGAAGATTCCTTTCATGAGCATCCTTCTATAAAATCAAACTATGCCCTATAGACTGCCTACTTACTACAGGGGACTCATTGTTTCATGGTATTGTAGTTCTTAAGATCCTTTAACCTTATTGACACTACTTCACAACACAACGTATTATTCACTATTCTCCCCTAGTCTTTGATGAGTCTCAAAAACACCGCTTCAAACATGCAATCCACTACCTCCCATTATACATTAATACAGAAGAAACATTGAACCTAAGGGATACCATCATTACTTCATTTGGATAGTCATTCCCCATTGCATTTGAATTTGTCTAACACTACCAATAGCATTTGAAAACCCTTAGGTCAGCAAGGGGCTAAGGAAACTCACTGTTAAAATCTCCACTTTACTATGCAAGGTTTGAACTTTATTATCTTGTCACTGCTCAACCTGTTTTTGACTGCCACATCTCAAGTGACTGTCATTCTTCTTACCATAGATTGCATTTACAAATGTCACTAAGCTACATAGTGTGCTTGTTATTGGCTACACACCCTTTAGATTGCAAGATTTTGTTATTACCTACAATGTCTCAATCTTTCTAGTATTGCAACCTCACTAACTGGGCTATAGTTATTGTTTATGTTTCTAATGGACTTAGGGTTTGTACCTCTAAATCATGCTCTTACCAATGCTTCTATTGTTTTTATTAGGCTCTCAATGTTGAGGGCCCTAGGGATAATCAACATAAGAAGTGACACATTGCTAAAAGGATAAACTGCATTGACATTAGCAATGATTTCATCACTCTTTTGCTCCTTAGAATGGGTCACTTTGTTCTTACTAGCTCTCATACTCATCGTTGTAGGAAGTTTGTGATCAAGTCTCAACATTATGATTCTAGGAGTCTTAACGGGTTGGAAATCATGAAAAACGCACTCTACAAGTTTCGCAAATTGGGTCATTTTAAAGTGTTTTGGGGGCTTCCATTAACTTCGTGACTATCTTCTCTTTGCAGGTGGTTGCATGCCAAATTTTTTTGGTGTAAAATATCAGAATTATTAGATTATGTTACCCGTCTATGAATAAAAATTATTGGAGTGTGAGTTTGATATTTTTTGAAGATCTAAATAGTCAAGCTTGGTAAAGAAAAATCATGTTAGATAATATTAGTCCAGAACAAAATGAAGAGACACTTGATATATTGTGGACTAGATTGAAAAGAAAGAGTGATGGGAAATTTTATTGTCCTTGCAATAATTACAAGGGCTTAAAGACGAGATGAATTTTAATCATAATAGCTGAGAAACATCAGGAAAGGCAACATGGTAAATTGAAGGCATGATTATCGGCCCATTGCAAGTTGTTCATTATATGTGTTTATATTGATTGAATTTGTAAATGTTTATATCAAGCTTTTAACATTATATATATATATATATATATATAATCACTTGATCATGATCATGGTTTATTTGTGTCTACTATTGTATTGCGGGGCTCTAGAAGATGAGGATATGGATTATCACAGTCCAAGAATGGTTTTGCAAGTGACAAACTAACATGGAGTCAGGAATATCAAGGACAGCTAATGATCCTATGAAGAAGATGATCATGCTTGTAAAAATAGTTGAAGGATGATGGTACTAAATACATTGGATCTCATGACACATTTAGGCGTGGCAAGAGCTAATCATGATGATCAAGATGACTTTGATGATGTTCATGGATCGACCTGAATTGTGTCTCTCGGCAGCGTCTGTTCTCCAAATCCTCTTCACTCTTATATTGCCATGAACTGTATGTTTTATGAAATGTTTATACAATCACGGTGATGCCATATATCTTTTCATTCCCATTTTAATTACAAAGGCTCCAAACACGGAAATAAATATAAGATGAAATATGTACCATTAATATTCTTTATATGAACAAATTATTTTTTTGTTGTAGATTGGTCATGATTTTTTGTTACCACCATAAAGGATTTTTTACCCTCGCTTCATAATCGAAAGATTTTATGTGCCATTATGAAAGATATCGGAATGGAGTATCAAGCAATAGATGCATGTCCCAATGATCATATTATATATCATAAACAACAGGAATTTGCAACAAAATGCCTAGAATGTCATATCAGTAGATATCAAACAGATCAACTAACAAAAAAGGTGCCTCACAATGATCTTCGTTATATTCCCATTATTCCACATATGCAATGATTATTTAGGTGCTAAAGCTTAGCGCAATTTATGGATTACCATGCACAAAATAGAAGTTGAGATGACATTCTTCGAATGCCCGTGGATGGTTTTGCATTTAAGGACATGGAGGAAAAATGGCCACACTTTAAAGAAGAACCTCGTAATCTCAGGCTTTCATTGGGAGCGGACGGTGTCAATCCATTTAGAGAGCTGAGATCTATTTACTCATTGTGGCCTATTTTTGTTATCAACAATAACATTCCTCCATGGATGTCAATAAAGAGGGAGCACATAATGTTGTTAATGATTGTTCCAGGTTTTTTTTTAGATCAATTTTCTTTAACGTAGTAGCATCATCTCATTTGTCTTATTTGTTGCATAATGACTTATATTTTTTCATTCAATAGTCATGTACATTAATTTATATATATTGCAGTAAATGGTTATAATAATTATGTAATGTTTATGTTCATTCAACTAGGTAAGTACCAAGTTAAAGATATGAATGTATATATAGAGCCTTTATCGATGAGTTACTAAAGTTATGGAATGGCCACTTCATGTATGACGCCTCAGACCACAGGGACAAAGACAATTTCAATTCTATGTAATGATTGTATGGACAATTCATGATGCCCCAGGGATAACACATTTTTGTGGTATGTTATAATGTTGAACTGCACTTTAACAATATTTAATTTTATGAAGTAGATATCATGCATGCTTTTAAAATAATCTATTCATTATATATAATTATAAAAATTGACATATTTAACCCAATTATATATGATCTTGCAGGTCCTCAAACAAAGGGAAAATTTGCATGTCCAATTTGTGGTCCAAAGATGAAATCTCGTCATTCAACAAGTTTAGGAAAGTAGGTGTTTGATGAGTATAGGCACTTCCTCCATAGAAATCATAAGTATTGAACTACTGAAAAACATCTTTTCAATGGGAAAGAGGAGACTATATCAAAACCACGAAGAATGTCACCTCACCTATGGAAGTTGGAATATAATAGAATTAATCATCAAGGTTATACATCAGATCAAATTTATTTACTCATCATATATGATATGCTTGAATTTATATTTTTATTGTGTTGTAGTTTACTCATGTTGTAATTGACAATGATTGTCGTTGTTAATTTGTTTAACTTATATGCTTTATGAAGGTCGTTAAGGCATTAATGGCCGGCTTCCACAGGGATTGAAAAGTTATCCCAGACAATTTAGTAGGTTTCCCTACTATGAGCAGTTACAAATTGTGCATTTGTTTGATACAATGCATATCAGAAAGAATATAACAAAAATGTTATGGAAAATATTAGATGGAAGGCATGCCAAAGAAAAAATTGTCAAAATTTGTAGTGACATTCAGGAAGCCAATCATGCAATGAAAAATGTCATTCAATTAAATAGCGATGGAGACCAAATTAATATAAGTGCCCTTCCTTGATTATTAATAGAGCAACAAAGCAATTCTATAAAAGAAGTCATACAAAAAATTTGATTCCAATGTGACGGTCGCTTTAACATAAACAACAATATAATAACAAAGAAAGGTGAATTTGGGTTAGGGATGAAAACGCATGATTGACATACCTTCATTAAGGTAATTATTCTGGTATATTATATACACTTGTATAATGCATGTACTTTTCAGTGTATTGTGTTTACTAATTTTGGAAAAATAATGAAAAGATCATTTTTTAATTGTTGCAGTACGTTCTACCTCTATCTCTCCCAGAAAACTTTGACAACAATGTCAAGAAAGTTATATATGATCTTGGAAAATACATGAGGTAAGTAGCGAGATTTGTTCAATTCATTGTATACATCTTATAATTGCCATTTGTTTTACTTGTTATGTACTATACTATACATTTTTGTTAACTCTTGTTAATATATTTGTGCCTTGAATCACTTATAGATGGCTGTCATCTAAAGAAATCCACAAAGAAGATATAAATTATTGGAAGAGAAAAATTCTTCGTCTAATGTGTGAAATGAAAAAGTGTTTACCTTCAACATTTTTCAATGCACAAGAACACTACCTCATACACCAAGTTGAGGAAATTGAATTGTGTGGACTTGTACACACGAGGTCAATGTGGATGGTTGAGAGGCACTTGAAATTTTTGAAGGCTTTGGTTAGACAAAGAGCACATTTTGAGGGTTCTATGGTGGAGGGATATATGTTATACCAGACCATGGTGTACATTAGTGAATATCTTCCTAAGTTTGCAGAAAAGATCTATGTAGATCGCATTTGGGATCCCAACTCCATTAACAAATTCGAAGGGGAGTACCTGATGGGGAAAGGTAGATTGAGGAAAGTGAGAGGTAATTATAAGATGGTCATGGAGATTAATTGGAATACATTTTACATATGGTTTTTATGTATATTGTACTTATTTAATTTTTAATCTTCAATATACATCAATTATAAATTAAGGTCGTATACTGTAGTATTTAACTAATTATACGCTGTTTGTGAATTTCAATTTTTTTGATACAATTGGTTGAGATTTGGATGCACTACATTTGTACAGCTTATTACATTGAACGCATTTCAAATAACTGCCGCCGCATTAACATGAAGGTGTGGCTTCATTGGTTAAAGAAGCTCATCGTGAATGGAGATTCCAATGTTACAATAAAGGGAAATTGATTTAGCATGGTTTAAGATGTTCGTGACATGCATAAAATATATTAATCACCCATATTATTTAATTTATATTTTCAATTTGTATTGATGTATATATATGTTGAGATTGTTTTCTTTGCATACATTTCGGCCAAGAATAAATATGGTTATCAACTCCATCTATATTGCAATAATTTTTACATGTTTGACATATTGCGTGAAACACCACAAGGCTATGTGGTGCAATGGTCATAAATTTTGAATCAAAATGTTGGATGACATGAGGAAAACTTGTGATTCTAGTATAACTACAATCTTTCAGGTGACTAATGTTTCATCTCGAAGCGACATACATCCAGAAGTCTCATAAAATCGATACTATGAGATTTTTGATGATATACTTGAGTGTGACTTTAAGTCCTTCGACACTTATGTTCATCGGCCCTATGGTACAGGCTACGATTGAATGAAATGATCCCGCGAGAACTATTATTGAACATGATAATGGATTTACCATGGTTAATACAAGGTCGATTGAGTGAGTTGGAAATGAGCCCTATGTTTTTCCAAGCCAATGTGAGCAGGTATTTTACTTAGAGGTTCCAGGTAAACCTGGTTGGTCATTTGTTGTTAGACATGATCCAAGAGGAAGGCCGGTAAAGTATAATGTGGTGGAAGAAGAAGATACCGAAGAAATGAAGATGGTGTAGATGATGATCAGGATCAACAGTTAGTTGATGATGTCCTTGACGAAGATGTTGAAGAGGAGGAACTCGATCATGATGATGTAGGAGTTAATGTTCATGAAGATGATATCCATGTGGATGATGACATTATCTAAACCCATATCGAAGGACGATGATGATGATATGACTAATCCTTACAATGTCAAATCTAGAACGGATGATACAAATAAAGAGTTAGATGAAGAAGTAGATCAATGACATTGAAATGTATAAGTTATGCAATTATATTATCTATTTGATATTAATTTCTTGATAGAATTATATTTGACTTATGTGGTTACATAATTAATTCATGATGTTTTTAATTTTTATGCCATTACATAATTAATTTAATGATGTACTTTTTAATGTTTGAAAGGTAAAAAAATTAAAAACATTTCACAGTGATGTTAACAACCTTGAAATTAGTGTGTTTTTATATTTCATGTGATCATAAAGATTAAAAGTCACTTGGAGGTGGTTGTTCGCTGGTTGACGGTATGTTGGTTCTTTTTACAATGTAACCAGGTTTGTCTTCTAATCTACCTATGGAATTGCCAATTCCAATCGAAGGCAACTCGAAGGACCTGGACCAACTGACAAGGACTTTAAAAGCCTCCTACACTTCGGGCTCTACAAGACCCGGGAGGGTTATCCCTTAATGTGTTTACAACCTCTACACCATTATTATAAACAACATTAACAATAGCAGATGATCTCACTTAATAGCTCAATACGATAAGATAATATCAACTAGAATTGGCTGTTCATAGACAATATCAACTATCTGGAACATGTGATAACTAAACACAATCCATTGTATAAGATAGTCAATGATTTGCAATTTGTAGCAAGTTCTAGGCAAAGACAAAGAAATACTGAACTACACTAATAATTACAACTTAGATAAGTGCCATATATCCATTGTAGGAGTCAAATTCATAAGCATCTAGAGGTTTATAACAAATTTAATACATCACATAGAAGATCCCTGACAATATTGCATTACAATTTCATCAGTATGCATTCCAACCTAGGACTACTTATCAAATCCTTATACAACACATATCCGCCTATAATCCCATTCAAGCATTTTGATTAATTCCTTGAATTAAAGCTAAAATAGAATCATACACACCACAATAGTGAGATGGATAAAACAAACCTTAGTTATTTCATTGAAAGTTCAAATATGCATGTACAATGGAGAGACATGAGCTTGAATTTTATTTTGACTTCGATGCTAGTACTGTTATACAACATTAAATCTCTATGAACTCAAAACCTATTAAAGGAATGGATTCTTAAACCTAAATTTCATTTCTAAAACCATCGTGGATTCTTACAATTCACTCTCAAGAATCCTCACCTAGACTCGACAAAAATGATCTAACTTGTTAACCTGTACTTCTAGCCTTGAAATCCTTCTTATAGAAAATGAAGGAGCAAACAGGCACCGGGCCAAAAAGTACACCTGCCACCAGTCAATTGGAGCACCTGGTGATATTCCAAAATTTTTACAACAACCACCACCTTGAAAACATTCTTGTTCCATCATATCACCTACCTAATGTTGATGCAAAAAACCACAAGAAAAATCAGACCGAGAAAGCCAACACAAAATCGAACCGCTGCAACCGTAAGAATATCCGGGATCTCACACTCGCTAGTAGTTTACTCCTTTTACTCCTCCTCACCAACATTTAGTTACCCACTTCAGATTTCATCATCACTAAAAATTAATTACTCCTATCCAATCTTGGTATTATAAGGTGTGTATTTTATCACACTGATTCACATCCCTTTCAAAGAGTCCAAAATGAGTTGGTACTAATGATTTCGTCCATACAACTCACCAAAAAATCATCATCTAAGTGATCACAAATTGAATTGATTTGATCATTGATGGCCTCACTTGCTTGAGCCTGCCATTGTTGAAATGACCTGATTTTCCCCTGCTCATCAATTATATCAGGTAACAATGTGTTACCCCAATCATTGAAATTCTTCACCAGCTCCCTAATCTTCCTACTCAAGTCATTTGGTAAGGTCTGAAAATCTTGCAATGATTTTACTAACACATGAGTAGGCTTTAATGATTGGGGCCTATTATTTATATCAAACCTTGAGGCCTTCTACATGATATCTAGATCACTGGCCCTAGGGATCCAATTTTCAATTATTGGTATCACTACTTCGTGATCCCTATCAATACTCTTTATTGCTGCTAACAACAAATAATATAAAGAATGTATAGATAGCAATTTTCTATCAACCTTTTTATTTTAAATTCCTCAAAACAGTAGTAACAATTTCCTTTTGCTTTAAGAGAGATCCCTCCTCACTTTTCTTTAATGATGCCTGCAATTCATCAATTTTTTGCAAGAGCTGCTTCTTTGTAGGATCGACAGAGCACTCTGTTTCTTCTTCAACTTCCTCTAAAGAAAGGGTGAGGACAGGATTTTGACCGGGAGATCCTGGTGTGGAAACAATTGGAGAAGCAGGAGGCACTAACCCTGTTGTGGAAGGTAATGTACTGGTTCCTGGAGCACTTGATGTCTCCCCAATCTGCTTATACCTAAACCTCCCCACTTCAGTTTGCAACTCAACATTTTTCTACTGCATCTTGCTGTACTCCTCAATCAAAAGGTTATATTTTTCCATTAAGCTCTTCCTTTCAACTTCCTCCCTTTCAACAGTCTTTTGGGCCAATTTGGCCACATTCACAGTCAAATTAGTGGCCTTAGTGATTGAGGTCTTTGAAGCTCTCTTTATTATCGATCCTCCCTTGAAATGTGGATTAATATCAGAAACATCTGGTTTTCTCCCTTGTGGGGCCAATGCCCAAATTGTTAGAGTTTCATATTCCTCATTGAAAGCAGAGTTTTGAAATGCTGCCTTGACCTCTTCTTCAGAGTCTTGAAAGGGATTCTTAGACTTCATAATAGCATTAAAGGCTACTCCATCTACAATGTCCCATTTAGGAAGAATTAATACACCAGCTTGACTCACCAGTTTTTCTTCCTTCTTCAGGAGTGATGTTCTTGAATTCTTCCATTAATTCAACTTTTACCTCCTCATTATTCTCCTAGTCTAGCCTATTAGGCCTTATTTCTCTTCTCCTCCTACATTTATCTTGATACTCTTCAAACTTCATCCTCCATACCAATTGCAAGAATACAAGAGTTTTTACAAATGTATTGTCATCTAAAAACTCCTTGCATGCCTCCATTCTTGCATCTTGTACACTTTTACCTTTCATATCTAAATCAGATAAAACTAATTCAACTGGACTAGGAGGGGAAGGCATACCAACTTCCATGTCTTGATCAGTAACAATAATCTCATTCATCAGATCCTCCTATGGTTGATCACCTCTTGCCTTTAGGCTTGGCTCGTGATGGTGGTGCATGAGGGATTATCTTCAAGTGATGATTCTAAATCAATAATTTTGATTGCCCCTAGCACTTTGAATTTTGGACTTGGTTGTGGAGGCACTTTCATAATCTATTTTCCTTTTCTGTCCACTTCTTCTTCATCACTACTACTATCCTTTTTCCTCCTGTAAATAGGCCATCTTTCTCTAGGCTGGTATGTTGGCCCTGTTTCAATTGGTCCGCACCTTGCCTTTTGTACACCTAGACTACCCTAAATTTATCTTTTTTGTCCCTACGTTCTAATTTCTTGAAGTTTTCCATCTAAAAATCAATTTTCTTATGGTGGGGACCTAACTCCGCAACAGCGATCATTTGATCCATTTTGTGCACAACATCTAGTAGCTTACCATAAGCTATCCATTTCTCCTTGTTCAACTCCTGTCTAGTCAAATCAAATTCATTTCTAATCAAGTCTTCAGGGAAATTGAACTCATGCACAAATTTTCTAGCTTTTATTCTTTGTCTGAAAAGAGAAAAGAAACCCTTAGGATCATACTGCCTCTTTGGTCCACACCTCAAATGGTAATAATTAAAGAAATGATCAAAATGCTTCCAGCCTCCCTTTGAAAATACAAAATCAGACACCACTGTATAATATAGGAAAAATGTTCCCTTACCCCTTCCAGTGAGGTTGTCCTCATGAATACAACCTATCTGCCACATAACTTTTGCAAATCCCACTCTTGGTGGCACATTGTATGGCAGTATATGAGGGGCTCCCTGAAAACCATATACTCTCAAAACAGTGTTGACTGGGTATGGGATAATGTCACCCTAGTTATGGTAAACCTTCAATTCTGGCTTCCTCTCCTTTGGCCTGAGGAAATCATGTAATTCCTCAGGGATCCTAAGTATATTCACCATTAATCTAGCCCTTAATTTGGAAGCAAAACAATTATCAAATTGCACATAACTAATGCTTTCCTTATTACAAGATAAATCTGCAGCCCATATCTGTACTGGTAATCTTTCTCCATCAACTGATTGCCTTAATTTCATCCTCTTAGAGAAAAATTCAACATTCTTAAACAAAAAAATATGCATTAGCATAGAATACCAAAAGAATTGAGTGACGGTATCATTGTTTTGCAGCTTTGATAACCCTTCATGCATCCTCTTAGCCAAGAAAGAAGTGAAGTCATAGGTCACAGAGAAGTTAGGGTGTTGTATTTGCACCCCCATGAACATATAAGCAATGGGCATTACCGTACTAGGACTGAAACCCAAAATTTGACATAAAGAATAGAAAGTGGCTAGGAAATGGTTTGCAAAATAATTTAATTTGAAAGGTTCTTGGTCACTGGGGCTGATATGAAATTTTGAACCTCCTGCCCTAGCCAGATGAGGTGGAAGCAACCTTGCTCTAAAAAGAGATTTCAGCTTTGCATACTCCTGCTTCATTTCCTCAAGGTTGATAGGAACCAAGTCTTCACTTGGTTCACTCAAGTCAAAAATATGTTGGACCTTTTCTCTATGAATGCTCAATAGAACCTTTCCATCATTGTCCCTGATTATCTGTGTAATAGGGTCATATCTTGCAGCCACTGTCCTAAGCAGGTCTACACCAGGGAATACATTTGGTACCATAGCTTCTCCATATCATACATCCATCCATTTGAAAAAGGGTTAGGCAAATTCCTTTGCCCGTACCACAATCTGAACAATTCCAAGCCAGCGAGGGGAACCCTAGCATTGACAATGTTGGAGCAATTATACACTAACCCTTCCCCCAGGATTTTCCCTCACATTAGGACCAATCCATTCCTCCTATCATTCGTTGACAAGGGCAATTGATCCAGGAAATGATCATACATGTTTCATTTCAAATAACAGTCTAGCCAGAATGTTGCTTGGGTGGTGCCATCTCGGACAAACTAGGGCTTCTAGTTACAACATTATAATTCAGATAGCTAGGACTAACCAGAGAGTGAAAATTACAAGATAAAACACTACAATTTCTCACAACTATAATTAAACAATAGCACTAACACATTCATCAACAAGCTCACAACACATCCAACTAATCCTTTCCCAAATTCAAATGCAAAATGACCGGGAGGCACAAAAAATAAACTCACGACTTTGTTCGTAGAACTGCCAAATTCTAGCTGTAGAAACTCGCAATTCTACCTTCGGCTTTGAAACTACTCCGCGAAATAGTTGAATGCTTTGTGATAAAGACCAAGCAGGAAAATTGATTTTATTGTTGATCAAATTACGCCAGCAAGTGTCTCATCCACCATTAAAGTTCAATTTCGTGCTGCATGAATGACTCCAACCATATTTGATGCAGATTTAAATTTGAGCCGTCGATTCTTCAGCTTGATCAAATCATCGACGACCACCTTCAAAACAAGCTGACACAATTGCCAACACGGCGATAAGGGGCCCACCTTACAATACACTATGAAGGAAGTCCACATGGTGGTTGCCCGCGATATCGCAATCCTAAAACTTCTGATCGCGCGATGGCAGGAAACTGTTGATCCTGAGCATCAATGATCTCGTTCCTTTAACACAGTCGCCAACCATGTCGTTAACCTTCGAGCAACTTTTCCAGTGAGATTATAACATATTCGTCGATTTAGAACATGTGTGTCTTGAGAACACTTTAGTAATCTGCCCCTTAATACATTTAAAGCTGGCTAGTGTTTCCTTTACTCTTTAGGCTTCATTGGATGAGACATGTGGTGCTCGCCCATGATTTTGTAATCAACCCAAGCACCATCATGGGATGGTGGGGAATGACTCAGATCAAATGGCAGTTGGTCAGTGATAGCGCAAATTTGATCCCCCGGATAGGACACGTGGCGCCCACTTGTGATTTCTCAATCAACCCAAGCACCATCACGGGATGGCGGGGAACAATTCAAATCAAATAGTAGTTGGTCAGCGATAGCACAAATTTGATCCCCCGGATAGGACACTTGGTGCCCGCCTATGATTTCGTGATCCTTCAATTCCCGATCATGGGATGGTGAGCACCATTGATATCTGCAGGAAATAGATCAACGACAACACTAAATCAACCCTTGCAAAATAAAACATTCATTAAAAGGAGAAGTGGGCATTACTAGGCAGACGAAAAACAACAACATAAGTTGTTTTTTAAAAGATGAAACACAGGGCCAACCGAGACTTAGGAAATAAAACACTGCGGAGGAAATATAGTATTAAAATCAAACTTGGGTTTTAATTTTAATCTGGTGATGTAAACCTAAGCCATTAACCCTGGTGGTCATGTTGCCTATAGTTTAGCCAAAGCCTTTCATTAAATACTAACCATGCAATGTGTAGGTTTTTTAGATTCGAAGATATGGGAGAAGATCTCAATCATACCCTACCAACTCGTAGACCTAAGGTGTCACCCTGTTATTTGGCGCGAGGTCAGCAAAAGGCAGATGTGCATCCTGTATGGAATGTGGGGCCCAATCTCCACTATTGAGCTCATAACTCGTGGTTTTAGATCGACAACCAAGATCAAAAGCTAATGTAAATCTCTGCTCTTCCCTGCTAGCTCGCAGGAGGAAGATGAAGGTTGGTTAAAAGCTGCGAGGTCAATGAGATTGCGATGCGTAGCTCCAACCGTTCAGTTTGCAAAGTGCATAGGACCTGCCGACATGGATTAATGTTATTGGTCATGAGGAAGGTGAACGATGCTTCATTGGATGTCAAACCGAGTTAGCCCGAGATAAATTGTTCGATCTGCCAACTCTTCAGGGGATCAGCGAGTGGTATTCAAAGTTGGAAAACAGCACATGGTGGTCATTTTATCATACAACTGGTGAAGCATTAATGAATTATTCATTGCTTGTGTAGTCACATCAATCTCAATCTATGTGAAGATGTTGTTGGAAATCATGAAGGGTGATTTGCGGATTCTCATGCAACTCTAGTTAAACGGTGACAGTACATACGTCGCCAAATTTCCATGTTTGCACATGCATTTTTACTAAGCATTGATGAAGGTTTCCATTACCTCGCACAATAAATACAAGAGGAATTAACTACTAATAGTGTCATTCTTGTAGCAGTTAGAGCACTTTGTGGGCTGAGTCTAATCAAGTTTGAGTGCTTGTCTGATAAGAGAAAATGAGTAAGTGAGTAAGGAGGTCTGTTTGTTTGAGCTCACAAAAGCTCAGTCCTGCTATTCAGGAAGGTGCTTTGGTTGACAAGCCCAGGCTTGTGCCCACTAGATGTAGTAGAAGGTTGCAATTCCAGGACGTTGCTGCTTAACTGGTAGATGACAATGCAGCAAGTAGGTGTGCTCTATTACTAGTGTCAGTAGGAAAATAAGGTATGGGCATGGCTCCTCTGGATGCCAACACTCGCCCATTGACCTTACGAGCAACACTTTTGATGATGTAACCAAGACTAACTCTGACTACTATCAGTATTTAGCTCACTTCAATCACGGTCTGCCCTCTGATGAGGAAGTGATATTTGTGGTGCCATTGGCTGTTAAAACCCTAAGCGGATGGAATAGAACTGTATTGGGAAAGGACAAGAAAGAAGAGGAGGATGAGGGTCTACCGTATTGGGCAACAACTAGAAGCGGGCGTGTATACTAGGGTTTGAGTGTTGGTAAGGGCAGGGTGGCGGGTAAATAAGAAGTTGTTGTGGTGCCTTCGTGGCAATTTGGTTGCCTAGTTTTTTTGCATGGATAGCGACAAAGGGGATTTTGATGACAATTTGTGTTCCCTTTTCTTTTAGCTTTCCCCAATTCATGCACTATGTTTTGCAGATTCAATGTGTGGGAAGTTTTGAAATGAAAGTCAAATGCAATGGAGATTTTGTTCAAATGAAAATTTGTGGTGAAATTACATTTGAGCCTGAAGCTTGGTGCTCCCTTGTCATATAAAAGGGAATTCGAGGCTCATTTGTAGGGAGAGAACTGATGAAAACTCTAGCTAGATTTTGAGTTGAATATATGGGTAGAAATATATCTGTCCTCTGATGAGGAAGTGATATCTGTGGTGCCATTGGCTGTTAAAACCCCAAGCAAACGAAATAGAATAGATAGCCTGTTTTGAGTTTTAGATGAATATATGCAAATTATCTTAAATTGTATGCAGATATGACTTATAAGCATGAATAAATGTATAATTCTAATATATTTTCTCTCCTTATGTGGATTTGAGTGAATTTTGAATGAAACTTTAATGATATTGTCATTCTTCTTTTGAGAATTTGTTCAATTGTGTGTCTATGTTTTTGCTTTGATTCAAGAAAACCAATTAAATGCTTAAATGGAGTCATAAGTTTACAATTATTTACAAAGGATTTGATAAGTAGTAATATATCAGAGAATTGAGCGCCATAATGCAAGGTATTATATGAGTAGTCCATTCTATTAAATTCTTGGGTCATTTATGCTAACGGTAAATGGGTAACTAAATATTTAACTGATGAAGAATAAAAGAATAATATGTAAATGGGTCACTCACTCACTCCCTCTATCTCTCTCCCCTTAACCCTAAACCCTTAACCCTTAAACTCTAAACCCTTAATATTAGGTGTGTATTAAAACATTATAAAAGTATAAATTTTTGGAGTTCTATTAGGAATTGAATGATAAATGATGATGAATGGGAAAATATAAGGAACTTTAATATTTTCAACTAAAAAGTTAGAGTTCAATTAGGATTAGTGTTCACTTAGGGTTAGGTTTAGGGTTCAATTAATGTTCAATTTGGGTTAGGATTGAGGATGACGCTTGGGGTTTAATTAAGGTTATGAATTCAATAAGAGTTCAAATAATAGGGTCACAAGCAAAGCTGGGGTTAAGGTTCAATTAGGATAAGAATTAGGTGTTAGGGTTAGATTAGAGTTCAATCAGAAGTTCAAAGTTAGGGTTATGGGTGTACACTAGGAACTACTGTTCAATAAATGTTCACTAGGGCTAATACTAATTAAGGCTAGTTTAAAGTTCACTAGGGTTTGGGTTAGGCTGGGATTATGAATCAAGTAGGTTTGGGTTAGGGCTCTGGACAGAGCTAGGTTTAGGCCTAGTTAGAGCTAGGCCAGGCTAGGGCCAGAATTCAATCATGCTTAGTCAATTACAATTAGATTTAGTGTCTCAATTAGGCAAGTGCTAGAGTCCAACAGTTAGGGCTTTAACTAGGTTAGGATTAAAATAGAATAAAAGTTTTGTGTTTAATTATGATATCTAGAATTTTAGTATAATTTTAGAAAATGAAATGATTTGGACACAAAGAAAAAAATTAGAAAAGTTGATTTTATATAGATCTTATTTCTTAATTTATTCTAAAATTCTAATTAATAATTGTTTAATTAATATAAAATGAATATTTAATTTAATTTAATTTAATTGTATTAGATAATTGGTAAACTAAATAGATAATAAATATTTTGTGGATTTTAAAAATTAGAATTTAGTTTAATTTTATTTGCAATGTCAAATATTAAAATTTTAGATTGAAATACTTAATTGATTTAAAAATATTTATAATTAATGTTCAATTTATAAACTAATATTAAGACATTAATAAATATAACCCGCAACATAATGTATTAAAGACGCATCAAAGTATTTATCATTCCTTTGGCTTCACCGGATGAGACACGTGGCGCCCGCCAGTGATATCACAATCAATGAAGAACTTGCAACTTTTGGTCACGTGATGGTGGG